>JAODAL010007154.1:0-127560 GCA_025379985.1 Phyllomedusa bahiana | reverse complement strand
GCCAGGTAGGGCCCCCCCTTGTTGCCATAGATTTTTCCCCATTGTTGCCGGGTAGTGCCAGTTGTTTAAAAAAAAAAATAAAAAAAAATTTTTTTACTTACCAAATTTCCTTCCTCTTCTCCACCCCGGGAGCCGGGGGCCCGTTTGGCGCAGAGTGCGGGCCGCGGAGCGGGCGCGCGTGACGTCATCAAAACGCGCCCTCCCCCGGGGCCCCTTCGGGGGAGTGAACAAACGGGATCAGTAGATCCCAGATGTTCACCCCGGGCCTTGCTGCTTGCACCGGGGGTGAAAGGGAACCCGCCGTAAAGGCTGCAGGGTTTGGGCCCTGTGCCCGGCCAGCGGCCGTTGTGAGGGGAGGGGGGCCACAAAAGGGCGCCGGTACTGGGGGGCCCCCCCCGGGGGAAAACCCAGCCTTCCCCCGGCGAGGGCCCCGGGACCCGGCGTGCGGCCCAACCCCGGCCCCCCCCGGGGCCCAAAGCCTGGCTGTCCCCTCCACTGGGGGGGAAAGGCGGCTCCCCGGGGGGCCCCCCAAGATCGGGGGGCCCCCGGGCTGGCCAACCTGGCCCAAGGGGAAGAGGACGGCCCTGTGCCCTTTGGTAAAAAAAAAGGAAACGGAAAAATTTTCCCGTTCTGTGTCGAAAAAAACCAAAAAAACTAAAAAAACCATCACTCCAAAGGGATGCATATCCTTTCCCCGTATCGAAGAATCCATAACTGCTTTGGGCTCAGCTGCCTTTTTCCCCTCTCAACCTCCAAGGGTTTATTGGAAAGTATCTAGGGCTCCTGGGACAGGAGAAGACAGCATTTCCCAACCCCAAGGGGCTCTACGAGTTTTTTTGATGCCTTTCCCGAGTTAGGTAACCCCCCTTTGCTACTTTCCAGCGTTTAAATGGAAAGGGGTCTGTCACAACCCCAGCGTAGAAGTGGACCCCAGGGGCCGCTGCAAGCATGGCATAAGCCACCCCAGGGAAGGAATCAAAAGTAGGTCCCAGTTTTCCCCCAGAGCCCCCCAAAAAAAAAAAATGGGGGAGGGAAACTTGCTGTGGCGGGAGTCAACCAGGCTTTAACCCCTGCCCTTTGACTTGCTTGCGAGGGCACCCCACAGTATACCCGGGGTTTGCAAAAATCGTCGGGCCAGGCTCGTATTCGGGGACAGGCAGAAGGTCGGGGCCCAGGCGGCAAAGGTTTTCGGGGTTTCGTGACGGGCCGGGTGGGTTCAGGACAGGCGGAAAAGATGCTTGGTCGGGGAACGGAACAAAAGGGTTGGTAAAAGGGTAAATCGGGACAGGGTTTTTGGAAACGCTTTCTCAGTAGGCTAAATGGCACTAAAAAACCGGCAAAAACCCCAGGGGGGGCAGGCTAAAAAAAGGGGCGTGCCCGGGCAATACCAATTACCGGTGCACGGGCCCTTTTAAAATTTCCCCTTACCCGGGCGCGCCACGCCTTGTTGTCAGGACGCGCGCGCCGGGGGTTTAAAGCAGGGGGAAGGAGAGCGGCCGGGTAAGTAAGAAGGGGGACCGGCCGGGCCCGGGGGAGCGTGCCCACCCCCCGACATGCGGGCACCCGGGGGCCGCTCTTTGCGGGGCCAAAGGGTGTCCCGGGGACGGGGGCCCGGGGGCCCCCCCAAATACATTTTCCCCCCCCCCTTTCGGCCTCCCCCTCTTTCGGGCCCCTGGAGGAACCTCTAAAATGATGAAACATCCAGAATTTTTTTTTTCCCGGGCCCCCGGCCTTCTTGAGGCCCAAAACCCCCCTTCCCAGTAAAAGAGAAAAAACCCTTCCCTTTAAATGTCTTCATATCAAAATTTTCCCCTTTTAAACCGTAAAGACACCCGGGGGCTGGGCCCCTCAGGGGGGGGAGGAGCAAGTCCCTAAAAAAGTGTTAAGGTTGCCCGGTTTTAGAACCCGGGGAATGGAAAGTGGGAAGGCGGATTTGTTTTCCAAATGGTTTTAAATGTGGCCTAACCCATCTCGAAGGACCCGGGAAACCGGGGACCCGCTTAGATTTGGAACCTTGAAACGAAATATTTGGGCCGCAACCACCTGTCATTGGCGAAAGGTTTGGCGGGGGTTTTTCCTTTTTGGGGCTTGTGTTCCTGGGGGGGGGGAAACCCCGGAGTAAAATTTTTGGTGCGTCGGCTTCCAGATAGCTTGGGTCCTGGCCAGCCCTGAAACGGCAGGGACCCGGGGGGCACAGAAAGGGGGAGGGGTGGGGGGGGAAATTTTTCGCCCGTAGCCCATAAAAAAAGGAGCAGCCCCGGGCGGGAACTCGGGCCCAATGAGTTTTTGGAGAACTGGGCCCGGGGAAACGGGCGGGCCCAGTCATCTGGCGCGCGGGGGAAAAAGGACGCGGGTTTGAAACCCTAGGTCTGGTTTACTCTCCTACCTCCCCTTTGGACTGGGGTGGTAGGCTGAAGAAAAAGCCCAAATTTTCATTTGAAAGTTGGTTGCAGAGGGAGCGCCAAAATCGGAGAAAAATTTTAAAAGCCCCGCCACACTATGGAAAAGGGAAACCCCTTTCAGCCAAAAAATATGTAAAAAAAAATAAATTTCCAAGGGCGGGGTTTGAGGGCGGCCCGGGCCAAAAGGATTAAAGGGGGGGGACTTTTTTAAAAAACCGGGTTCCGGGGCCCCAAACCCAAATCACGGTGTTCCCGAGGAAGGGGGGAAGTTCCGTGATAAAACCCCAGGGGCCACATGGTTTAAGGACAGTAAAAAAAAGGTAGAGGAAGGAGCGGGACCGGGGTTTGAGACGAGGGGGGACTTGTTCGGGCCACAGGAACGCGGGACTCCACAAACCCCAACGAACACCCGGGGCTGGGCCCGGCCACCAGTAAAACCCGGGAGATAGGGAAAAAACCCGGGACCTCTGCACCCTGGGTGACCCGCCATACGGGGGGGCAGCCCCCAAGACAATATCTTCTTCCGGAGGAGTTTGGACTAACTTATTTTTCCCGGGGGGGAATGCTTTGTAGGTCTACCGTTTTTTTTTTTGTGGCAGAGATGAACCGTTTGGAGAGATAATGGGCCGTGGGGGGGACTCGCCCCCCATTCACATCCAAAGGGCCCGGGAGAGAGCGGGGCCCTTTTGACATTTCTTTCCGCGGGGGCGAAAAATGAAGGGGAAAAAATTAAAAACCGGGAAAGAAAAAGGGCCCAACGAGCCTTGCGTGGTTTTAAGGGGTTGACCCCGCGGGAGATATAGGGGTTTTTTTAATGGTCGGTAAAAAATTGCTGACTGGGTGATGACCCCCTCCCAAAAATTTTACCGCCATTTTTCCCAGGCCGTTTTGGGGGCCAGAAATTTTCCCCGTTTGCCGTTAGAGTAATTTTTTTCCCAGCGAGGAAAAACTTTTAGAAAAAAACCCGCAAGGAGGGCCCCTTGCCTTTGGGTCCTTTCTGGAGAGTAGGCCCCGGCCCCCCCGGGAGGCTTTCGCCCTTCGAGGATAAATGGTTGTTCTGTATCGGGCCCGGGGAGAGAAAAAAACCCCCCCCCCGGGGGCAGAGGCAAGGGCCCAGACATTAACTTAGGGGAAGGTTCCTCTGCCGCTGGTGGCCGAGCTTAGGATTGGCTTTTCTTTTTTTGGTAAAAACCCACTATGGGAAAAGCCAGCGAGGAAAAAAATGGGGGTTTAAAAAATTGCCTAAAATAGTTGGCAACCCCGGGAATCTTTGAAATGGTTTCGGAGGCCCACGGGGCGCGGCCACTGAAGGGACGGCAGAAAATTTTAGGGGGTCCTTTCTGCAGGCCTTGTGGGAAATGATGAAGCCGGGAAGGGGTAGACTCTCTGATAAAAACAGGCATTTCTCAAGTTTGGCAAAAAGGGGGTTTTGGGCCCTTGGGACTCGGGAGGACTTTGTCGACGTGAACTTGATGGGACTCAATGGGGGGGGGAAAAACCAGAATTTTCTTCTGAAAACACAACCCCCCAAACTTTTTGTAAGGGGGGTCCTGGAAGTTTCTTTAAACCGAATTTTTGGAAGACGGGCCGGGGCATTGCAGAGCCCGAAGGGCTGACAAGTTTACTAAAAAGGGGCCCGTGCGCGGGGGTTTAAAAGCGGTCTTCCATTCTTTCGCCCCTCACAAAATTTCCGTATGAGTTTATAACCCCTCCCCGGGGTCCGGGTTTAGTAAAAAAATTTTGGGAACCTCGTAGGGGGTAAAAAAAGTCCGGATCGAGGCAGGGATAGCGGTTTTTTTTACCGTGATCTTATTGGGCCCCTCGATAGTCAAAGCAAGGACGTTTGTACCGCCCTTCTTACCCACGAATAAAAACCCCGGGGCCCCGCTGGGGGGAGGAACTTGCGGATAAAACCCCTTCTGGGGGATTCTCCTTGATTTTAAAAAAGGCCCTACCCCAGGTCTCAGGTACCGATAGGGGGGTAAACCCCCCACGGGGAGGAGACGCCCCGGGCACCAGATCAATAGGCAGTCATAGGGGCCCGGGGGGTGGCAACGTTCAGCTTGTTTCCTCGGAGAAGACTCTGGGGAAGGCTTGGTATGGTGCGGGAAAGGGCCCCGTCAGAGACTTGATGACCCGGGAAAAAGGGGGTAAACACGGGGGCGAGGTGCCCCCAAACAGGGGGGAACGGGACATTTCCCAAAAACCCCAAAACCCCGGGAATTTTTCGTCCTTTCCTGCCAGCGAGCACGGGAGCTTTGGCTTGCAACCACGGGAAAACCCAGGAAAAGGGCGGGGAAATAAAGGGTAGTACGTAAGAACCAAGGTCCTCCTTGTGAAAGTACCCCAACTTGTGGGCCCAGAGGCCAGCCCCGGAACCGAATTGGATCCTTGAGAATCCCCCCAAATGACAGAAGAAAAGAGTGGGGGGGCTTCTCCAGGCGGATCACAGGGACTTTATGCGGGGGACCCGGGGCAGCGTCCAAAAAATTTCCAGCAGCCCCAAGGGGCCCAAAAGCGGTAGCGGGGAAATTTGGGAACCCAGGCCCAGTTCCGACAAACACGGGCCATGGTAAAGGCGAGGAGAGGGTTGTCTCACCTGGGGAGCCTTCCCTACTTACCCTGGTGCGCCCCCCCCCCGGGTTTGAGGGCGCAGGGGGCAGGTCTTTTGGAAATGGCTGCCGCCGCATACAGACAAAAAATTCTCCTCACGTCTTCGGGTTTTTCCCTTGGACAGGTGGGCTTTTATCCCTTCCAGGGCCCTTCCTCGGCGGCAGGTGAAGAGGGCAATGAGGGGGCCCTTTTTGAAATATGGACCCGGACGGGGGAAGACGGGGGGGGTCAAACCCTTTTCCCCCGCCCTCCCCGGAGTTCCCCCCTGGCTTTCCCGGGAAAAAGGGAAATGTCAATCCAAAGGGGAGGGGATAAAAACACCCAAGGGAAGAGGGGAGATCCGGGCAAAATAGGGCATCCTTCTTGAAGGGGCACTTTTTGAAGGGGGCACCAACGCCGCTTAAACCCCAAGAAAATGGGGAAACCCAAAAAGTGGGGAAAAAATAGGGCATAGTCGCCTACAAAAAATCCCCTTGGCCCCAGGTTTACAAGGCGGTCTCGGGAAGAAGAACCCGGGGGAAAGGTTCCTCAATACACCCGGGAACTCGGGGGGAAAGGGTTTTCCCCAAATTGGCTGTGCCCCGGATCGCCCCCTGTCCCAGTGGGGATAGCCCAGGCCAGGCTTTCCCGGAGAGTTTGGCTGAGTCAAAACGCCCCCTTTTAGCCCTTTCCCGGTGGGAAATTGGTTCCCTTTAATTCGTATGCGGGGAAAGCATTGGGTGAAAAAAACCCCCAAGCGGGCCCTTTGGGAGTCCCCCACAAATTTGGGATGGAATGGGGACAGACGGACCCGGGTGGACCGCGGTCGGACCCGGTTCCGGGGAAGGAGCAGGGGAGCGGGTTGCTGCTGCTGGGGGGCCGGGAAAATGCGCTTCAGGGGCGGAGAGAGGGCTAAATTTGGGGGGTTTTGCTGGCGATCGTTGCGATGCGGGGCCCAAAATGGCGGGGGGAGGTCAGCTTTGGGACGGCGGGGGCCCCCTTGGGGGGGACCATGGCCGGTATCTTACTGTACAAACCCAGACATAGAAGGGGAAATCCACGGGCCGCCGAAAAGCGTACCCAAAAAGGCCACGCCAGGGAACGGGAATCTAAGTAGGTCCCGGTTTTCACCAGGGGCCCGCCGAAAAAGGGGGGGGACTTGCTGCGGCGGGATTTTTACCGGTTTTCCCCCTGAGGGTGATTTGTTTGCGGGGCACCCAAAGTATAGCTTTGGTGCAGAATTCTTTAGGCGGCCGTATGGGTTTTACAGGAAAAAGGGTAAAGGGCAGGCGGAAAGGGTTTTTTCGTGGGTGGCCCAGGCATTAGTTCGGGACAGGCGGCAAGATGCTTTGGTCGGGGAACGGAAGCTAATGGTACAGTACACGGTAAAATCAGGCCAAGGTTTGGAACGCTTTTTCAGTAGGGGTAAATGGCACTAAAAACCGGGAACAGCCCAAAGGGAAAGGGGGAGGCTAAAAAAAGGGCAGTGGGCCCGGGAAAAGCCCCAAATTAAACCCGGTTTTCCCCCCCTGGCCCTTTAAAAATTTTACAGAGCCGGCACCGCCCCACCTTAGATGTCGGGGGGGCGCGCGCCGGGGAGGCCCGGAAACAGAGGCAGGAAAAGTGGGGCCCGGGGAAGTAAGAAGGTGGGCCCGGCCCCGGCCCCGGGGGGGGGCCCCACGCCCCACATGGGGGGCGGCGGTGGCCCCCGGTAGGGCTACGGGTGTGCCCGCCCCCCGGGACGGGGGTCGCGGGGGCCCCCCCTGACAGTGTCTTGGTCAACCCTCAACTTCCAAAGTGTCTTTTCTCTACCTTGATGACGTTTATTTTGTTTTCCACGCACCCATGAAGACCACCCACACCCCTTGCAGAAGTGTTCCAGGGTTTTTAAATTTATCATGGCCTCAAGGGTTTTAAAAACCCCCCAAGTGCCCCTCTGCTCAAGCCACGAGTCAAAAAAATTAGGGGCCCCATCCGGGCAGTGCTGACGGAATCCAGCCTGACCCAGAGAAAATCTCTGCAATAAAAAAAATTGGGACCAACTCCAAGAACGGTAAAAGGAAAATCCCCAAGTTTTCTCGGGTTTTGCCGGCTATTATCGCCGCTTCATACCGCACTTTGCGAAAGGGAAACCCCAACCACTCCATAGCTATACGTGGGTTCCCCCGAAGAGTTTCAAACCCAAGACTTCCTGTAAAATGGTCTGAACGTCAAGAAGTAGCGTTCCAAACTTTTTAAAACCTTGTTGACATCACCTCCGATTCTGGGCCCATCTAAGTATGACATCCATTCCTCGCTACACAGATCCGCTATCAAGGCCTAGGACTGTATTGCAAGGTTCAGGACAATCAAGAGAGAGTTATTGGGTTACGCCAGCCGGGGGGGAAAACATTTAAAGGGGCAGAGAAGAAAGACAACAACTAAAAATCGTTCAAATAGAACTACTACTCTAGTGGGGGGTCCATCACTTTAGAGGTTTTTTTACTTTTCTTGGGCAGCTTTCCCCCCAACCCGTGTTTCCCCGGGTAACAACCCCCTGGCTCACCTCCACACCGGACGGCTCCCGGGGCCCTCGAACAACGTTGGGCGTCAAGATTGGCGGGAAATTCAAATTTTGAGATAAAGGGAATTTGCAGTGGTAAAACCAATGTGGGAAATTTATCTACTTTTCTCATCTGCCCAAAGGTGAAGAACCACCGAAGAAGAAAATTTGGGGAAAATGTTTTAGATGCCCTCCCTTTATTAGGGGTTTGGGTACGAGAAGCTCTTTTTGAAACTCTAAAAAGGGGCCCACGGAGTTCCTCAACAAAAAATCTGATCCCTTTTCCCAAAAACCCTTTTAGATGGGGGGGACTATCCAAAAAAGAGTCACTAGTCCTTGCAGAAATCTTTGACTACCTCTTACCGTAGGATCCCTTTTGAGACTCAAAGAGGATACCCTTCATTTAAATTAAGCCTTGGGGCAAAGAAAAAGGCTTTTCATCAACAAAGGTCTATCCTTCGAAATTCTTGTCCTGTCTCGGGAGAAAAAACTCCATCAAATTCTCATCCCCAGGCCCTGATTCTAAAACATGTTCGATACCCCTTTCACCACCTTGGGCCCTTTCGGTTTTCCACAAGACTGAGTTACTTTCCCCAGAGAATTTACTGGGTAGGAATGAGAATAGACATCGGGGAAATTTGGGGCAGCGAATGCCCAGCTTTTTAATCTGTCTAAAGTGGAAGAAAAAAACCCAGAGCACCCTTTTTATTTCCCCCACAACCCCCACCGACCCAATGATTTTGTGCCTTAGACCATGTGAAATTTGGGTCCTACCCAATCCGGTTTTTAAATTATGCTCCCCACAAGGTAACCAACCCCCCCCAAAGTGGGTCGTCGTGGGGTTTTTGTAAAGGGCTTAACAGCTTTTAACAACAGCCCTCAACCCTTTTTACAGAGAAATATTCAAAAAATTATGGTTTTCCCCGCAGCAGTATTGACTGCTTTTAGTCCAAAATCTTTTCCCGGAAAATTTTTAATTTTCCACGAGTGTAAAAAAAGCTCCCCCCACATCACCATCATCCCAAGGGAAAAGGGGCCCCTGGGGAAAAGATCCAAACAGGTTTTTTCATCAACCCTTTCTGCCACAGCTTCAGTTTTCTAAAAAAGGGAGAAGGCCACAGTTACGGGTCAGGGTTGTCAGGTTTTAAAAAATAAAACGACTCCCCGGCTACTCACCCCTTTTTAAATTTATGTTTTGGTCGTCAAGGACAACTTCCCCCAAGGGGCAGAGCTCTCGGGATCCCCAAAATTTCCCGATTCCAAAATTTTTCCCCTTTCCTAAAGCTGACTGGGTCCTGAAAAACCAAAAAACGAAACCAAGAAGCGGGAAAAGTGATTGTTGATAGCGGGTGGAAGAAAACACATTGGGGACAAGAGGAATTTCCCACAAAAAAGCGTGCTAAATGCCACCCCCACTAAAGGTTGGGGGACGGAATGGGTTAAAAAGTACCTTCGCTCAGATTTAAAATGGATTCTTTGTGGGAACCTGACCGTACACTATCACAGCTTTACCCTTTTTTCCCGAATTTTGTTGTCAACCCAAGTCAAGAAAACCCTTGGGAAAGGGTCCCCCCCAGACAGTGAAACGAAAAGGAAAAGTTTTTTTACCAAAAAAAGACCTTTCCCTCATGTCCTCTTTTTCACAGCCACCTTTTCAAGGTTACCCCTCTCCATGGGCCCAAATTCCACCTAAAGCCTTCCCTTTTCAAGGGAAATCTGCGAGCTACTTCATTTTTCAAACCCTGGAGTACCCCAAAGGGTTCCCATGCCTGTTCAGTTTCAAAACCCCCCCGTCTGCTCCAATGACAGTCCCCCGTTCCAGTTTCACCTCTGCTTCGGGCTATGTTCCGTGGCAGTTTAGGCTCAAACCCCATGCCCAGCATTCCCCGAAGAGGAGAAACCCTTCGCTGGACGGTCAGAGCGCTCAAAAAAAAGGAAAATCTACCCCGCCCGTTACCAAGAAAAAAAAGACCCGTATGTAATTTTTTTATATTTACTTTGCCCTTTTCAAAATGGTTAAAATCAGATAGTTAGTGAAATTCGGTAATGTTCAAGCCCCCAGCACCTGGTCTTAAAAACCCCAAACACCCTTTTTTATCTGGACAAGTCATATTCCCTAAGGATTTTGGACCCTTTTTCTAACATGAAAGTGCCTTTACAACCTTTTATGGGGCGATTAGTATATTGGCCGACAGAGACTCTTTCCCCTATAAAGCACATTTTTCAGTTCCCAAGCCTAAGTTTTCCATGTTTTTTATTGTTAAAGTAATTTGTTTACCCTTTTTTTTCTTTTTCCCAAAGGTTATGTTATTTTTCTCCCAGTAGTCCCCATTCACATATCGCTGAGGACGGTCAAAAACCCTTTAGAAAAGGGGGGTAAGTAGTGGGGCCTTTAAGCGAACCTTTTTTAAAATATCTGTTTCGTGAAACAGTTACAAACCACTAAAAAACGCTCACTAGCCACCCCTCTTTCCTAGTTTCCCCCGTGGGGCCATATATTTAAAAACCCGACATTTCTTTATTTCGTTCTATTGTAAAATTTCTTTTGTGTTTCTCCCACTTAAATTTTGTCCAAAACTGTAAAAATTTCTTGGGATTTTCTTTTGCCCCCTGTTAGAGCAACAAGGATTAAATTTACAAATAACCTGATTGGATAAGTGGGTAGCCATTCAGCCAATCAGGGAGTCTCCCTTTTCCCGCTAAAAAACGTCCTGAGCTGGAAAGTTCCGAAGCACGGGGTTTCAGCATGAGGGTCCAAGAGCACAAAAAGCCTGGGGGTGGTTATTATCTTTTCAACTTCTAACTTAAACCTGTATCCGCGAGGGAACGGGAAAATTTCCGAGGGGCCCGCTTCAGTTTCCCGTAGGATACCCATTTTATTATTTAAAAGCCTACTGTCCCCGTGGAAGTAAGTTTGGGGTCCCCCCAAATCCCCCTAATTTTTCCCGGGTTTCCCTGGTTTTGGGCCCCTGCGTCTTCTAACCCGTAACCAGTGTGCGTTTCACGACCTTTTTTCCCAATTCAAGTCAGTATCGTCTCACCCGTGCTCGTTTGGCTGAAGGTCTCACCCCTCTGGGTTCCCGGTCTGTAAAAATTCTTTTAAAACCCCCCTACTACTACTTCAAAAATCTCAAAAATTCTAAAAAATAAATACTTCCAGAGCTTTTCTGCATCTCTTCTACAAATTTCCAAAAATGGTCATTTCCCGCTCCAAAGGGCTTGAATTTTCCTAATTGCTCCCTTTAAAAAAAGCTGTATTTTTTCTTTGGCCCACCCCCAAAAAAAACTGTACCCGTATTAATTGATTATACCAAACCCTTTCCCGCTTCTAGTAATGCAACTGTTTCCCCCAACCCCAAAGTTTGCGTGACTGTCTCAGTGTGGGCATTGTTTGGGGTTTGGGGAGGGGGGAAATTTTTTGTGATTTAGGCCCGGGGGCCGGAACAAAGGGCCCCCATATACCCTCGTGCCATACCCAAACACCCGGACCAAACCTTTTAAAGGCCCCCTGTCCCAGTCACCCGGCCCTTTTCGCACCCCTTTTTTAATTTTACTATTGGGTCAACCCTAGGTCCCTTTTAGGTCAAATTTTAAGTTTAAGCAAAAAGCAAAGGTGAATGGGCTTTCCCCGTAGTTTTTGCCTCAAATTTGGGAAAATTTGCTAAACATTCCGGGCCCCCTTATATGGGAAAACGTCGGTCCTTTAAAAACCCCCTTTGTTGCCCATAGCAACGAATCAGAAAAACCCCTTTTTAATTTTCCAGGTTTTATTGAAAAAAAGGGGGGCCCCTGTTTTGTTGTTTTTGGGCCCAAAAAAAGGGAAATTTTTTACCTAAAATAGTTTACCTAGATTTGTTTTCAAAAAGTTTCCCAGAATGTTTAGCTATATTTTGCACAAATTGAGGCAAAACTACAGGGAGCCCATTCATCGTTGCTATTGCTAAAACTATTGCAAAAATATTTGTATGGCCTAGTAGGGATTTAGCAGCCCACTGTTTCATTATGCAGCACAGCTCTACAGTCAGTGTTGGACTGGGGGTCTGGGGCCACAGGGGAGTCTATCTTGGGGACCCACCCTGCAGCTACTGTACATGAAACTATTTCCGGCCTCTCGGACATAAATGTGCCCATTTTACCATATAATAGAGTGTGAAAAACAGAACTGTATTGTGTAGTATGCAATACCAAGTGTAAGCCATTGCTTTATGCAAAACAGTCAGTGAGGTCTGAATGGCAAGTAAACCATCACACTGACCAATTTATTGGTTCCTCTCCTTAAGAGAGACTTTTCCCCTTCCGAAGCCACTCTTGCCTCTCATCCAGCCAACCAGTAAGTTCTACACTCCACTGACGAAGGGCAAATACCCCGAAACAGCTGTCTGTAGTTGAACTTAACTGGTTTGGCTCAAATCCCTTTCACATTGCTAGGCTCCTGCGAGCTACATGTGAACTGAGTATAACTTCATCCAATAGAGTGCGCTGTGGAGCTCCTCAGCTCTTTTCCCATAAGCCATTGCTTTATGCAAAACAGTCAGTGAGGACTGAATGGCAAGTAAACCCTCCCACCGACAAATTTATTGGTTCTCTCCTTAAGGAGAGACTTTTCCCCTTCCGATACCAAGTGTGTCATATGTCTGTCAGTCTCTCACATATGTCAGTCTAACATACCATAGACACATGGCTAAGTAGCTCCATCCATGTCCCCCACCACCAGCCGACATACAATATCTCCCTCCACGTTTCCCTTGGTCACGCACCTCACCACCTTCTAAAATAAACACCAGCAAGAAAGAAAGTCTAACTCCTATCATAGGGTCAGGCGTGCATTCACTTTTACAATCAGGGATAAGTCTACGCTGCCACTATATCCACGCCGATATAACCTACAACACTGCCATATGGAAACCACATAGAGGTCAGACACCAGCTCAGGTCAGATCACATTACAGTGAATACAACACTGATCCAATATACAGTAGAAGTAAAATAACCCCTAAAATCAGGGACTCACCAGAGAGTCGTTCTTTTTCCCATTTCCTCTCCTTCCGTCCACACCGCCATGACGACTTGTCCCGACCACCACTCATCCCTGCAGAATTTACACACAAATATCTTAGAATCCTCACTTTTCCAGCACCACTTTACCTATTCCTACCTCTGTACAAACTTCCCAGGGGTGAGAGAGCGGATACGAGCCATAACTTAGAGGCCTAGTATCCTAAGAGGTTGGAAGGTGGGGAGAGAACTAACCTCCTGGAGATAATGCTACAACTATGGGCTGCTGCCCTCTCAATTATATTACCAGGTAGGTAGACAAAACCCTAGGTAGGTGGGTAAATGAGCAGAACCCCAGGTAGTCCCTATTTAGGTAAGTAGACCCCCACTGGATAAGTTGGTAGGCCAGCCCCAGGTAGGTTGGTGGGTACCTAGCCATGGGTGGGTAGGTAAATAGCCCCCAGGTAGATAACCAGGCCCCAGTTAGTCAAGTTGATAGGCCACAGTTAGGTTGGTGGACCCCAGTTAGGTAGGCTGTAGGTAGGTGTTGGTGAATCCCAGTTAGTTTGGCTGTAGGTAGGTGGTTGCCCCCAGTTAGGTAAGCTGTAGGTAGTTAGGGCCCCCTTTAAATAAGCTGCAAGCAGTTAGGGACCCCCTTACAGTAGTATGTAGGCAGTTAGGGCCCCCTTTTAGGTAGTATGCAGGCAGTTAGGGCCTCCTTTTAGGCAGTATGCAGGCAGTTAGGGCTTCCCTTCAGATAGAATACAGACAATTAGGGCTTCCATTAAGTAGTATACAGGCAGTTAGGGCCTCCGTTAGGTAGTATGGAGGCAGGTAGGGCCTTCCTTTCGGTAGTATGCAGGCAGTTAGGGCCTTCCTTTAGTTAGTATGCAGGCAGTTAGGGATTCCCATTAGGTATTATGCAGACACAGGTGCCTTCTTTAGGTAGTATACAGTTAGTTCCTCCTTTAGGTAGTATACAGGCAGTTAGAGCCCCCTTTAGCTAATGTGCCGGTAGTTAGGGCCCCCCTTAGATAGTGTACCGGTAGTCAGGGCCCCCTTTAACTAGTGGGCAGGTAGTCAGGGCCTCCTTTAGCTAGTGTGCAGGTAGTCAGGGACCCTTTAGCTAATATAGAGGTAGTCAGGGCCCCCTTTAGCTAGTGTGCAGGAAGTTAGGGCCCGCTTTAGCTTGTGTGCAGGCAGTCAGAGCCTCCTTTAGCTAGTTTGCAGGCAGTTTGGACCCCCTTTGGCTAGTTTGTAGGTAGTTAGGGCCTCCTTTAGCTAGTTTGTCGGTAGTTAGGGCCCACGTTAGCTAGTGTACAGGTAGTTATGGCCTCCTTTAGCTAGTTTTTAGGTAGTAAGGGCCCTTTTTAGCTAGTTTGTAGGTAGTTAGGGCCTCCTTTAGCTAGTTTGTCGGTAGTTAGGGCCCACGTTAGCTAGTGTACAGGTAGTTATGGCCTCCTTTAGCTAGTTTTTAGGTAGTAAGGGCCCTTTTTTAGCTAGTTTGTAGGTAGTTAGGGCCCCCTTTAGCTAGTTTGTAGGTAGCTAGGGCCCCCTTTAGCTAGTTTGTTGGTAGTTAGGGCCCCCTCTAGTTAATTTGTAGGTAGTTAGGGCCCCATCTAGCTAGTTTGCAGGCAGTTAGGGCCCACTTTAGCTAGTTTGCAGGCAGTCAGGGCCCCCTTTAGCTAGTGTGCAGGCAGTTAGGGCCTCCTTTAGCTAGTGTGTAGGTAGTTAGGGCCTCCTTTAGCTAGTTTGTAGGTAGTTAGGGCCCCCTTTAGCTAGTGTGCAGGCAGTCAGGGCCTCCTTTAGCTAGTTTGCAGACAGGTAGGGCCCCCTTTGGCTAGTTTGTAGGTAGTTAGGGCCCTCTCTAGCTAGTTTGTAGGTAGTTAGGGCCCCATCTAGCTATTTGCAGGCAGTCAGGGCCCACTTTAGCTAGTTTGCAGGCAGGTAGGGCCTCCTTTAGCTAGTTTGTAGGTAGTTAGGGCCCCCTTTGGCGAGTGTGTAGGTAGTTAGGGCCTCCTTTAGCTAGTTTGTCGGTAGTTAGGGCCCACTTTAGCTAGTGTGCAGGTAGTTAGGGCCCCCTTTAGCTAGTTTGTAGGTAGTTAGGGCCCCTTTAGCTAGTTTGTAAGTAGTTAGGGCCCCCTTTAGCTAGTTTGTAGGTAGTTAGGGCCCCCTTTAGCTAGTTTATAGGTAGCTAGGGCCCTCTTTAGCTAGTTTGTTGGTAGTTAGGGCCCCCTCTAGCTAATTTGTAGGTAGTTAGGACCCCATCTAGCTCGTTTGCAGGCAGTCAGGGCCCCCTTTAGCTAGTGTGCAGGCAGTCAGGGCCCCCTTTAGCTAGATTGTAGGTAGTTAGGGCCTCCTTTAGCTAGTTTGTAGGTAGTTAGGGCCCCCTTTAGCTAGTGTGCAGGCAGTCAGGGCCTCCTTTAGCTAGTTTGCAGGCAGATAGGGCCCCCTTTGACTAGTTTGTAGGTAGTTATGGCCCCCTCTAGCTAGTTTGTAGGTAGTTAGGGCCCCATCTAGCTAGTTTGAAGGCAGTGAGGGCCCCATGTAGCTAGTTTGCAGGTAGTTAGGGCCCCTTTTAGCTAGTTTGTAGGTAGCTATGGCCCCCTTTAGCTAGTTTGTAGGTAGTTAGGGCCCCTTTAGCTAGTTTGTAGGTAGTGCCCACTGTAGCTAGTTTGTAGGTAGTTAGGGTCCCCTTTAGCTATTTTGTAGGTAGTTAGGGCCTCCTTTAGGTAGTTAGAAAAAAACAAACAAAATAAAAAACAACTTACCTTTCTCCCACTCCCGGACGCTCCAAGCTCCCTGGCGGCTTCTAGTGGAGCCCAGCATAGGCGGCGCGGTGACGTCATCACTAAAGGCCGGCACCTGGTAGGCTTAAGGCCCAGCACCTTAGGCCTACCAGGGTGTACAGTGGAGCAGTGCGCCGGCAGAGCTCTGCTCCGCTGACACCGCGCAACCCCGGGAATCAAGGACATTAGTCCCCGACTCCCAGGCCTTGTCTCTGAACGCTCTGAAGCAACCGGGGCCCACAGGAGCTCGGGTTCCACCAGGGGATTCACCAACTCCCCGGCGGGCCAGTCCAAGCCTGTCTACAGTGATAAGCTTAGTGGGGCAAATTGTCAGTCTGGGCATGTTCAGAGGTCTAGCAGAAATGTACAACATTATCTTTGGAGGAAAAAAAGCCTACACGCTAACACCAAGACCTTTTCATCAGGATTCAGGGATGCTCTGCTTATTCAGGGTCTGTACGCTTTGTGATCATTTTAGGAACAATGAATTCAGAGGTGTACCAAAACATTTTACAATAGAGCTACAGATGGCATTTTGTGGAGATGACTATATGACTGCTAATCCACAGGAAACTACAGGTTTTTAAACCCTTAAGGATGCAACTATTTTCAGATTCTCATTTTTCAAGTGCCATAAATTTTTTTATTATTCTGTCAAAAGAGTGGTTTGAGGGCTCGTTTTTTTGTAACAAGTTGTAATTTTTAATAGTACCATTTAGATTATTATATCATGCATTGGAAACCCAAAGACAATTTTTTGGAGGACATATAGTTGCCTATACCTGTCTATGGGGGACATTAAACTGCCTATACCTGCTTATGGGGGACATTTTTATTTTTGAAATTTACCAGTAGCCGCTGCATTTTCCACTCTAGGCTTATACTCGAGTCAATAAGTCTTCCCAGTTTTTTGTGGCAAAAGGAGGTGCCACGGCTTATACTCGGGTCGGCTTCTACTCGAGTATATACAGTATGTGTCCATCGGTTGCATACACATAAATCCACATAGCTGTAAAAGGCCGTTCACACGGCTTATTGCAGGGACAAATTTCAGCCGTTACAGTTCTCATAGAGAACTGTGGATTCCGTCTCTCCTCCCCACTCGGCGAATACGCCGGGCAGGGAAAAAGTGACATGCACATTATTCCGGCGGGATACGCGCCGTGGATAATGAAAGTTTATGGGGCCGGCGGGCAGTGCCCCCCGCCCCACCCCTTACTCAAGCCGTAATTGCGGGCAAAATCCGTCCTGCAATTATGGCTTGAATAAGCCGTGTGAACCGGGCATAATAACCCATGGAATTAATTTAACCAGGTTGTTTATATATTTCTTACTTTGCTTTGTGTCACAATTGTTGTGTTGCAAGAGGGATAACCTATTTTTTTCAGACTGAAGTTTAGCATTTCTTGGCACCATTTTGGATTATATGCAACTTTCTGATCTTCTTTTCTAACAATTTTTTTGAGAGTTATTTTTTTTTTCCTGGTGTTTACTAATGTGGCAATACCAATTTTTATCTGTTAAATGTAAAAAAGGGGATGTATTTTACTTTCATCTTTTTTTAGTTATAATACTTAGTTCTCCAAGTGGACTAGAACATGACCACTTGATTTCTTTTACTATATTCTGTATCCTGCCTCTAGCACCACACTTCTTGCTAACAGCTGAGATGCTGTGAATGCATTGGTCATCGTACGTAGGTGGTCAAATGCCTGGGATTGGAAACGTGGCAGCTAACAGTGGGGGGTCAGCTGTAAGTAAGAGTCAGCACCCGCCAGCTATGAAACGGACTCGGCAAGCAAGCCTCCTTAACGTCACCATGCCATAAATGTAGGGGCTTTAAGGGGTTAAACTCAGAGACTCACCTACTTTTTCTCTCTGTACTGTAGATTTTAACTTAATATGCTCAATAAAAGACTTGAATGATACAAATGTTTGTCATTAATTTTTTACATTCTTTGTCTATAATTGATTATTATTAATCATGGAAGAAATCGAGGAAAGTCCACAGGTTTCACATACTTTTTCTTGCAACCATATATGACTAAGACTTGAAATTCCAGGGCTTGTCCAAAGTTACAAGCACATACAATAGCTTCTTCTAATATTTAGTGCTGTACATGATCCGCTGACAAGTGCTGCAAAGCAGACGGTCTGTGGCATTTACGTAAGTGCCTGCAAAATACATGAAGCAGATCTACATTGTTATCTTCTGTTTTGAAGAATATGAGCTACAATGTTTTCTAAAGACCGAGTATTAAGGCTCTGAAAATCGTCTTTCTCGCAACTCCTTTGTTTGCTTGATTGATTCTTATTACAACCACATGTGAGTACGGAAGTCGTTTTCTGGTGCTCTCCCTCCCTTTTGTACCTTAACTGAAGAGAAATCTGAACTGCATCGTAAAAATATGTACGTTTAGCATGTAAGGATGCAGAAAGGGACCCCCACACTCAAGCAAGTGGTCCAAACCACAAAAAATACATACATTTACATAATGTACTAAATGGCTGCAACCATAACTAAATGGATTAGCCACTAACAATAAACCCCCTTCCTATACTTTTTTAGGTCATATGAATGTATTTGGGCAACCACTGTAGAAATATCATATTCAAAATTTATTTTTGGTGACTATGATTTGGTGACTATAATTTTGGTGACTAATTTTGGTGACATAGTTGTGTCCTATACAGCAAAATAGGTTCTTTCAGCAGGTCTCTGGGCTTATAATGGGAAGGGGGATACTTTACATGGACACAAAGACTCTTATCCCATCGGGGATACTATATAGTTACTAGCTACCTGCTTTTCAGTGGGCAATGCACCTGGTCACATGGCAAGGACAGATTTTAATCCCCCTGCCCTTTCAGTGACTACAAGCAGTTTCAGAATTACATTGCTTGTAGGGCCGAAAAAAGACAGACACCCAGCCTATTGTCTTACTGTGTGGATCCAAAGGAAGACAAAAACCCTCATGAGGTAAAAGTCATTGTCCTAATCTTAGGGGAAAAAATAATTCCTGATTAAAATCTGGCAACTGGAATAAACCCGTGGACCAACGACCCTTATCTAAAATTCTAGTCACTATAACTTGTTATATTACTACACTCTAGAAATGCATCCAGTCCTTTTTGAACTCTATTAGTGAATTCATCATGACAAGTTCCTCTGGCAGAGAGTTCCACAGTCTCACTGCTCTAACAGTAAACAATCCCTTTATATGTCCATGTAGAAACCTTCTTTCCTATAGACATTGAGGATTCCCCCTTGTTCTAGATACAATCTTGTGTATAAATAGATCTTGGGAAAGATCTCTATATTGACCCTTAATATATTTATACATATTTATTAGGTCACCCCAAAGCTTCTTTTCTCTATATTAAATAACCAGAATTTTTGGGCATTGTTGTCCACCCATTCGTTTATTAATTTTGCTGTCTACATTTGAACCTGTTCAAGCTCTACAATGACTTTCCTGTGCACTGGGGCCCAAAACTACACACAATATTCAATGGCAACTTGGCATTTGCATAATATGAGCCATTATGTTCTCATCATGTGTATCTATGCCCTTTTTAATACACCCCATGACCCTATTTGCCTTGGCAGCAGCTACCTGACATTGGCTACAGCTCCATTTGCTTGAAAATTGTAAGGAATTTACACAAGAAGCAAAGTGTGAATATTTAATAATCATGAAAAACTACATTTTCATAGTAGATGTAGACATAAATGTATGTATACAATATACAGCATGTCTTCTGACCTCAATTAGGCTACAAATAAGACTACTGTGCAAAGAGAAGTCATAGTAATAGCAAGTTTGAAAGAAATTAACTATTTGTCTTCCTACTTATCCCCTATATCTGGTATACAGGAGACAAGATTCAGGAACACCTGTAATCCCAATTTTGCTTGCCTATGAAATTGGTGGCTAATACTAAGTAAGCTGTCAGATATTTTCTTGTACTAGGCTCATAATATGTTTCTAATAATCTTCAGTATTTGCATAAAGTATTAAAGTTTTAAATATACAGTCTCCAAAGACAGGCTTGTCTAGCTATTGTCCCTTAAGACTTCACAGAATTTATTGTCTGAAATTTTGCATATAATTGAGTCCCAGTGCTAATGCTGAATGCAAGAGAACAGCTTATATGCCCAAACTTTTTTCTGTGTTCAAACTGCTTCTAATTTAGAGCTGTAATGATAAAATAAGGTCAGCATAACAGCTACATTTGAACAATGTTTATTGGCATCATTCATGTCTATGTTTTTCATAAATGCCTCACATAACTGCCTAATGAGGATCACAACTATCTTATTGTAAAATTCTCCATCTTTTATTTCTTCCACCTCCCTCCTCTTGTCAAGTCATTGCCCCGTCATATGCAGCCCTGTCCTCTATAACATAATCACATAAGTGGACAGGTCACTGCCTCCCACTAAATCAGCACAATTCTCTACTGCTGTTTGAAATTTTCAAAGTTCTTTAATTCCCATCCACTACAAAGCAGTGTACATACGGTATACAGAAGTAATGTAAAAAATCGACTCCCATCTCTTCTGCTGACATGTAGAGATGTGTGGAATCAAAGCTCCTGATATTAGCAACTCACTCAGTCACTTTCTAACCTGATACCCACAGCAGACCTCCATTGCACAGCAGGCAGTGCAAAAGATCCATACTATCCAATGGACTGCTTTGTCTCAAACATAGGCAAAAGTAAGTAGAAACCATTGCCTGTACAGGAAGAAGCCTCTCCAACAGACATGGTGCCAGACATTCTAAGCACAGTTCAAGTGGATGATCCCCTACTCACAAAGACCACTGAAGATCTGGGCTCTGATGTGGCTCTCCTGCTGTAGTCCAAGATTATAAGCTGTTGGCAGTGGCGGTAGACAAGAGTATTTCAAAAGACCTCCAAGAGAGACGTGTGTCTGCTTTGTTGGCCTTTCTATAAAATACATAGGAGGATATAGCCTGACATAACAAAAGGCTGCATGAACTAGAAGAATGACTACAAACCTTGGAAAATGTTGTTTTCAAGGATTTGTTGTTGCTGTCTACGATCTATCGTTTGCAGTTGCTTTCAAGGCTTCAAGAGATTGTGCAAGAGAACAAAATGCTATGTGACCAAGTGAAATATCTCAAGAATAGATACCACCACAACAATCTATAGATATTCGGTTGCCCATTCCCCTAACTAGTACAGCTCTGCGAAATGGAGCTCTCCTAACTCCTGGGGGGGCCAATACACTGCAATAATAGAGCATTGCATTGGTCCTGGTAGGAGAAGAGGATCCTCTAGAAAGAGACAACACGCAAAATCTTAGATTATATTAAAATACCTTGGGCGACATGGCCCATTGGGGCTGTACCATTTTTTTGGTGTGTTGACGCCCTAATCTATATATAAATGAACTGTAGTACACCAAAACTAGGCGCATTATACGCCAGGCACGGCACATTTGAATGCGCCTAAAGTAGGCGCATCAAATATGCTAACAATGATATGCTATGCGCCTAAATTATGTAAGTACCTAGATTAGGCGCATCAATTATACTATGCAAAGTATACCACACACCAGATTTTTGATTCATTCATTTAGGCGCACTATACATTCATTTAATGCGCCTTAAAACTGGCATGGTGGCGCTTTTCTGACATGTCGCCCCTAGATTTTACAGATACGATTGCCATTTTACAGATAATTATTGTCTTCAAGCACAAAAATACTGCCACTGAGCTATGTAGTTAACAAATTGCTATTTATGGTTACTACTTCCCTGAAGTGACTTACAACAGAAAAGCCTTCTCTAATAAGTCCTACAACTAACAACTTAAGATTTTTATGTACGCTACGTTTGTTTTTTCTTCCTCACCTTCCAACAGCCATAACTTTTTTTATTTTTTTTGTCTACATAGATGTTTCAGGGCTTATGAGACAAGTTTCACCATGATACCCTTAACTATTCCATATTATGTACTAGGAAACCCCCTAAGAATTTGTGTGGTGGAATGTTAAAAAATGCAATTGCACCATATTTTCAGGGGTTTCATTTTTTTGGGAGGTTCCTGTTGGATATAAATAGTATGTTATCTTTATTCTTGCAATTCATTATGATTCTAGTAAAATTAAATTTAAAGAGTTTTCATTATGTTTTAGCACTTCTAGAAAAAATGAAAAAATTTTTTGTATGTTCTGCAGCGTCTTTTTCTGTGTCTATTAACATTTTTGTTTTTCAGTCTATGGACCTGAGGGCTATTTTTTTAGAGGATGATAATGCTTTTTATTTGTACTATTTTGTGATATACGTGACTTTATGATCACTTTTTTTCTAACTTTTGGGGGATGCAAATTACCAGAAAACACAATTTTGGTGTTGGGATTATTTTCTCTTCTGTGGAGTTTATGGGATAATCATGTTATATGTTAATAGATCAGACTTTCATGGAAGCGGTGATTCCAATTACGTGTAACTTTATTTTTGTATTTTTATTTGTAACATGCAAAAGGGGGTGTTGTAAACTTTTAGAATTTTTTTTAAAACTTTTCTTTTATTGACTTGTACATGTTGTCCCCATAGGGTCCTTGACCACAAGGGGGCACGTTTGCTAGTACACTGTCCTGCAGTAAACGGCTCTACTATGGCAGGTAGTAATAGGAATACTATGATGGTAGCCATGGAGGCCTTCATTAGGCTTCTGGCTGCCATGACAACCACTTAGCACTCTGGGAATCCGTTGAAGGACTCTGAATGGGGACAGGAACCATTCCTTAATGCTTTAGATGCTGTGGCTGCATTTGCTGCGGCATCTAAAGAGTTAAAATGCTCTGATCAGCGCTGTCTCCAATTCTGGCTCCTAGAAGCAGCTCCTGGCTATAATTAACAGCTGTTTCCTGCCAGGTATCATGTGGGTTCAGTGAGTCAGCCCACTCCATACTCCCTTAACAGCATTTTGACATACAGGGGCATCAAAGTCAGTAAGTGGTTAAAAACGCGGCAGGCCTAGAAAAATTTTGTGTTTACACCAAATAAAACTATCAAACATGAATGGATCAACGTGAGACAGAAATATGACATTTGTCACACACAACTAGATGCATCTTCTATTCAAAGTCGACAATAAAGCAGAGAGGATTCTTGCAAGATTAGTGAAAGGAGCCCACCCACCATCCTGTATTCTAAAGCTTTCTGACACTCTTCACTTACTGAAATACTGGACATCTTGATTGACTTTTATCAACAACTATAGCAACCATCTTACTAAGACCTGTGAGACTCCGGCAGGTATTGAAGACAGATTTCCCATGTAAACAATCTACTGAACAGTTAACTAGCTGAAAAAAATCCAATTCCTAAGAAAGCTATAAAGCTAAAGCCTTCATCATATAGGCACATTTCATTAATTAATGTGAACCTCGAAATAATGTTACTTGGCCGTATTTATGCCATGTTTGATAGCCCCTTCTTGGGTTTTATTTTTTAAGGTTCATTGAGCTGTAGCCAATATCCAGAAAGTACTGGTGGCCCAAAATAAAGTAAAGAACTGACCTGATATACTCTTCTCACCATGCTATCTGATCATTGGCACAGAAAAAGCATTTGTCAATAAGAACTAGAGATGGTTGGGAAGAGTTCTGGAAGAGCAGAGACCTTTCCAGTCCTACATCGTTAACACGTCACAAACAGCTAAAATGTGTTCCCTGGGTAATTTCATGTCCCACTACTCCAACTTCTTTTTAATACCATTGTGGATCCTTTATCATTTCTTGTTGAAAATTCCTATCTTTCTTCAGGTGGGTACCCACAGGATCAAAGACACTTTCCTTCCTGATTATATACTTTTATTTATTGCTCACCCACAGTGAGATATCCCCACTGCAAGGCCCCTAGAGTCAACTCCACTGGAGGCCCCCCAGAGTGAACCCCAATATTTTCATAACCTTACAGGCTTTTGGGAAGGTAACTGGCTTTACAAAGGGTGAATAATTGGGGCCTAGAGAGTGGGAGACTCCTGAAATCTATTTATTAAAAAATTCGAATAGAAATCCGCATATTTTAGAACCTACTTTAAAAAGTTGTTTACTCTGTTTTTCATGTCTCTATATAAAAATTATGACATCCGAGAACTGTGCCATGCTAGCAAATGACAGAGGCAGTGCCAACCTTCCACATATTAAGGGATATAATCTATCAAGTACCCCAGAGGCATAGCATTCAGTGGAGTTGACTCTGGGGGCCCTCCAGTAGAGTTGACTCCAGGGATGCTTAGGGCCCACAAGTGGAATTGACTCTGGGGGCCCTCCAGTAGAGTTGACTCCAGGGGGCCTCTGGTGGGGTTGACTCCGGGGGGCCTCCAGTGGAGTTAACTCTGGGGCCCACCGCACAGCTATTTTACATGACATTTTTTTCAGCCTTTCTGCCTCTACGAAGGATTTATATGCAGTTAAAAAGCAACTCCAGGACTTTCATATTCTGGAGCCCACTGTAGAATTCCAAGCCTGTTAGTATTGATTAGCCCACTGGGCTAGTCCAAGCCTGTTAGTATTGATTAGCCCACTGGGCTAGTCCAAGCCTGTTAGTATTGATTGGATCCACAATACAGATTAATACTTTAATTTTGTTCTGGAGACACAGTTGGCGCTAGTCCCTAAGTGCTTTGGTACATACTCAGTACTCGACTTTGCCATTCCATGTGCAGCGACATACTGTGGTAGCTTGTAACGAGGCAACAATGGCATCTGACCTACTTTTCCTGACTTCGATATACATGTGTCTCTAGGGACACCCTAAGTTTCAGCTGGTGAAGACTAATCATCTCTGTGAGGCATCATGTAGCAGAGGAATACAGTCAGCTCAGTTTATTTTACCTAACCTAGAGTTCTTACTTACCTCTCCAAAATCTGTGAAAAATTTGGTCTCCAACCTTCTCAACACCTCCAGTACTGTCAAATAAAACTTCTCTATAAGCACAGATTTTGTGACATTAGCTGTAAACTTCTCACAACCCCTTTGATAGCTTGGTAGGAAATCAATCAATCAATAAAGGACAGGCAATTCATGGAAGCTTCCAGAACCCTCAATATTGAGGATGCTACTCAGCCTCTTTTACAAGTCTAGGCTAGAGTTTGTAAAGCAGTTATTAGTGAATATTTGATGCCTAGGGAGATTTATACATTAACCATCCGCCACATTCAAACACACCTGACCAAACATCTGTATGCAGAAAATGTCATCTGTCTAGCGGCCACTTACACTCTATTCAGTCCTATCCTGAGGTGCAATAGTTCTGTGCTCAGGTGCATTGGTAATTACAGTTGACATGGAAAGTTACTATTCCAATAAAACCACTGATCCTCTTCACCACTTCCCTCCAGACTACAAAGTACCTTTACTGGTAGATGGGGCTCTGCTGATGGCAACAAGAGCTCTGTTAAACAACTGTCTACAGCCAAAGTTTTTGGAGTCTGATGAGATAAAATATTTTACGAACATGGATAAGATAGAGAGAATGAAGAAAAATCATGGCAAAAAACTTTTTTTTCTAAAAGTGAAAGAGCTTAGTAAATTTTATAATAATAATGAGATGGAAACCTTGATGCAGCTGTTCAGATATATAGCAATGCACTAAAAGTGAACCTGTCATATGGCTCTTTTGCACAAAGTTACACCCTCTTGTCACATCTGTGTTTGGAGGAAAGCTGATAAGGGGTGTGGTATCATTCAGCTTTACTGGACGTTGGATCTCCTACCAGCATCCAAGCTGGATAACACCACATCAATCAGCATTCCTTCAGAGCCTAGTTACAATGTGGTCCCTATGCACCAAGTGATGTCAGGGCAGCAGCTCATGATGCTTTACCCTGGCACCACCACTATTTACAGAGCAACCCACAGCCAGTAAAAAAGTCCTCAGATGTATAAAGTGGTTTAGTTGCCATATAGACTTAGGCTAAAACCAACCAACTTGTGACTATGATTGTCCCCTTTTCAGCCATATATGCTGCACTAGCGTATATAGTGCACGGCACGTTTTTGGATCGTTTGGTCCTGGCTATTAATTTGTATGGGTGGAAACCTCGTCCAAAACCTCATCAAAACCTCTTCTGAAGAAGCGTGTTTCAGGAGAGGTTTTGATGCTGTTTTGGGTGCTGAAAGAACAGCGTCCAAACAGTGTCCAAATAAGCCATGTGAACATACCCTAATAGACATGCCCAGAGTATATTTTAAAAGTTACCAGTACTTAATATGGCCGGTACAAATAAAATACAGGCACTGGCTCCCTGGCAGTAAAACCATCCCTGCCGATCGCTTACCAGATTGGTGGCACACATACCATAGCAGGAGATTTACCAACCTTGAAGGATAATTTAACCAGGTAGTAGAGGAGACACGGGAGGCTACATTACTGCAGAATGTGATGGCCAGGCAGGAAAGCAGTATGCATTTGCGGCAATGTGCTTTCCTGAACTGGTCATCACAGAGAGAAGATTGAACTGCACAAGTGCAGCCAGGCACATAGAAGAGTGTGGCAGTCAGAACCCCTGACAACGAGCAGTACACAGAGGATTTAGAAAGGAGACAGCAGCTCTTATATGGTACATATTTTTTAATTAAGTATATTTAAAAACTTGCTTAAATACTTATTTTGGATGTTCCCACATCAATCTTATATCATGGCAAAGCAGTGAGGTAACTAATAACATTATAGTTGAACATATTAAGCAGTCTTCAGGCCTGACACATCATCATGGAATCTCACTAGTGCACTTTTGCGGATCCTGAGACATCCAGTGGGAAAGGGGGATGTTTTCTTGATGTCTTTCTCTGTCTATAACACTTCTGCACCTTTGTCTGGTAACTTCACCTTGAATATTATAGGCTTCTGAAATCTCTCTAACAGAAATTCCAACCCCAAGATACCTTTCCTATGAGCTCTTCCCACTGATGTAATGTTCGACGCCTTGTTTTTATTTGTATTTACCCATTTAATAAAAGAAAATTGTTACTTTTTTGTTGCTTCATGGAAATCAATAAAATGTCATATAGGAAACTCTGGTGCTCTTGAGCCATCCATGTATTACATGCATGGCTATTCCTTTAAATGGCTGCAATGTTACATGGTTGAAATGTTATACCTCCAATGTAGTGGCAGCTATAGTCAGGCTCGGACTGGTCCATAAACCCCCGGTTGGCACCTATGAATGGTAGTCCCATGGGCATGTTAGGCCTAAGGCAGTTTCTCAGTGAGAAAACAAATAAACAAAAACTCCAAAGAATGGTGCACCATCGTGTGTAAGCAGGGCTGTGGAGTCGGAGTCGTGGAGTCGGTGCCTATTTTGCAGGAGTCGAAGTCGGAGTCGTCATAAAATGGACCGACTCCGACTCCCAAAATATATAATAAGTTGGTCCAGTTAGTTCAATGCAGTGCAAAGAGCAAGAGGAATTGGGTCCAGCCAGTGCTGCTGCTCCCATATCTTCAGCCTTATCACATGAGGAGTGTATTTGATGACATGGAGCAAGCAAAGCGCTGCCCCAGGGGAAAAGATTCTGGCAAACAGATTTCAGCAAAATTTCAACCATTCATCAAAACTGACTGTGGCTGAGGCAATTCCTTTATACCCTGACATTGTTAGAGATGTTGCCCCTGTGGTCACCGCTTTGCCCCAAACCCAAGTTAGTGTAGAGAGGCCGTTCCCTAGCCTGGAAATAATGAGATCAGCTGTGAGGTCATGTATGCAGGATTTGATGAAGGCGATACTATTTCTCAGAACAAATTCAGAGACTTCACAAATGTTCCTGCAGAGTTTTGCATATTTACAATTTTTTTTTGTTCTAAAGTAATATCCAATAAATATATTTTACACTGATGAGCAAAATGGTAACAATGTTTTGAACTTGTGACTTTCAGGCTCCATATCTCACCATCCACTACAGCTTTATACATGAGGCTAGTGTAATTTTATAAACAGTCATCTTACCTATCTTATACATAAATTTGACTTACAAGTATTTAGAATCTGCTTAGTTATGTAGATTATTTCCTGTAACTGCATTATTACTGTTTTGCTCCTAAAAATCAAAATGTTAATTTTTATTATTTTGTTAGTATTTGGGAAATCCACCTTTGGTTTTCAATACTGCCTGAATCCTTCTGGGCTCTGGATCAGATTCAAGCATGTCTGGACAAAAATCTGATCCCAGGTCTCTTCTACACATTCCCAATGTTGGTGCAGACTGGACCTGGATACAAATACAGCTTTTTCTTCAACTCTACCCACAAGTGCTCAAAAGATCAAAACATTGTTACCCTTTTGCTTGTCAGTGTCTGTTCTACCTAAGTAGCTTGATTATTGTATCATAAGGTGATAAACAGCCTGATGTTACCATTTTACTACAGTAAAGTTATCACTTAAACATGCGCCATGTATGAGGTAGCCAGGAGTTGGAGTCAGGAGTCTGAGTCGGGAGTCAGAGTCGGAGGTTTGAGAAATTGAAGAGTCGGGGCTTTGGCTTGCTGACTCCACAGCCCTGTGTGTAAGGGCATGTTCATACAGCGTCTTTGGATAAGATTTTAGATCCGTGTTTAAAGAGAAAATCGTTTCCAAAAACGTAGCGTCGATCGGATCTAACACGTATCTAACACACAGCTGCTTGTTTGGATGCGTGTTGGATGCAGCAGGATCGTGCCCCATAATTTGGGACTCCTGCTGTGTCTCTCGGACCAAAAATTGACATGTCAATTCTTGGAATGGATCCGAAAGACGCAATGTAACACACATCGGCGATCACTCATGTGAACGCCAGTATATGTGGTCTGTCTTGATGGCATACGCATCTAAAAGCGTATGTTCACACGGACCCATCACACCGTGTTAACATAACCTTAACGTAACACTAGAAGGGAAATCAGGAGTTGAGTGTGAACATGCTCACCTGGTATTGTTGTGCTTTAAGCAGGGAGGCACAAGTCTCCATATGGCAGAATACCGCTAGGCAAGTAGTCCGGAAGGTTGCAGCTAGCCCCTGGGGCCGGTTCTACCTTTGGGTTACAGGGTAAATTTGATTAACATAAAATAATCAGCAAACTAAAACCAAGGGGTGGCTGGGGAAATTAAAGCACAAAGATTCCATTATAAAGTAAAAAAAGGTAGATGCTTTATTTGAAGTTATGCATTATGTGCAATGGTACACTTCATCACACCAACTTGTCAGTGTGTAGTCATGTACAGTAGCTATAGGGTAGGCCACCATACCAGTGAGCCCCAAGAAAAAATTACACTGATGTACCCCAAGAATCAACTTCACCAGTGGGCCCACTGGCTTCAGTGCTTAAATCTGGATAGCTACAGCTCTCTCTGACAAGATCAGCTGTCAGATGGCTGCCATATTCAAATAGTTGTCTATGTTGAGACAACCCCTATAAACAAAAAAAGAGGGAGGAAACCCATTCATGATAGCTCAGTCATTTCTACTTCTGCACAAAGCTTGGGCAAAAGATTTAGTTTCCGACCAGAGTATCCCTGGAATGAAGTTAATCTATTCTTTCTAGATGATCATGATTTACTCTGAACACTCCCATTTCTTCTCACAGTCTAAAACATCCTGGTCAATTCTAGTAAGTGAATGACTGTAGATTGCAAGTTTCTTAAGAAACTAATTTAGCAATTAAAACATTGTTTTTTTCCATGTCCATGGAAAAGTGACAGGTAGCTCCCTTAAAACCCTATTTGAAAAATTAGTATCAGTATCTGGTTTATTGACTTTACTGGTTTACAGAAAACTGTTACTTCAGTTATAAAAATCTCAGCTATCTTTTTAACAAAACACAACATGTTATAATTGGGTGTCTATGAGAGACAGCAGGGAACATTTATCAATATGTCACAGAGAAAAATATTAGCAGATGTACTATAATATGACGCAAGTAAGATGCGACAGATGCAGCAAAGAGTTGCTTCATTTTTTTATATTGTGGGACAGTTTTATTAGTAGTGGCTTAAATAAAGCTAGGCAAAGGCTACATACATCACAGTAACACACATTGAGAGATTTGGTGCTTATTAGATTCTACTATTCTTTATACCACCTCTTGGCTGGTATTAAGTAAACCAGTTTTATGGGGGACATGTATGAAAACTGTCTAGGTCTAAAACTTTTCTTGTTGCCCATAGAAACCAATCCGAGCCCCCCTTTCACTTTTTCAGAGCACTATATGAAATGAAAGTGGAGCTCTGATTGGTTGTTATGGGCAAAGGAAAGTCTTAGACCAAGACAGTTTTCATACATGTGGCCCTATGTGTCTAAAAATGGCGCACATGGCAACCCAACTTGACAAAGTCAAATCCCTGATATTATTCATTCATTATGTGTAGACACATTGGTCCCTTTCTTCACAATCTAAATCCCAAATTAGCTTATCAGTATGTTTTTTTTGGGGAAATCCACACAAATACAGGGAGAACATATAAATTCCATAGAGATGTTGTCTTTGATGGGATCTGAACCCAAGACCCCGGCACTAATGACTAATGAGCCACTACGCTTCTATATCCCTTTGAAAAGTGTCTAGCATGGAGTAAACAGTGTCTAAAAAAATAATAAATGTGGCAATATTTCTGGTGCATTGCAAGACAAAATATTGTCGTACTGGCCTTAACAAATTTATCCCAACCTGTAAATGTAACTATTTTACATTGCATGGAACTTGTGAAACATTAAGAAACAAAAACAGGCAAAGACAGGTCAGCCAAAAGGACCAGGCAATGAAAAATGTCTTATGAGGAGGCATCAATGTCATAAGATAGAAGGATACAGAGAAAACAGAGAAAAGAAGGAGAAAGGCAAGAGTGGTAAAGAAAGGAAAGAAGGTGTCAACAGGGAAGTGGTAAAAATATAAAATATAAGAGGAAAAGATAGAGAAGTAAAGATATAGAAGAAGGTAAAAGATCATAGCAATGAAGAGGAGAGAAAATTTCTCACTCCAGGTTCTCCCCATGAGCCTCCAAATGCACAAAGAAGGTGACTCCTGAATGTCTCAAAGCTTTGGAATACAGGTCCTAGGAACCTTCACCAAATGGCAAAGCACACATTTCTTCTACATTTTACAAAGTAGTTGCCAGCAGGGCTGGGACGACGGGTAGGCAGAGGTAGGCGATCGCCTAGGGCGCCTACCTCTGCTTGTCCCTAAGGGGCGGAGGCAGGGGCCCCGAACCTCCCGGGCTCCAGGCCGCTGCCGTGGGCCTGAAGCGTCGGCGGTCCCTGTATGTGCAGCTGCGGGCTTCGGCAGAGCAGAGAGCGAGCGCTCCCTGCTCAGCAGACAGTGACGACCGACACAGCGGGGCCGCCATGTCCTCATAGCGCTGAGGACCCACCGCGGCCCTGTGCGGCTCAGCTGGCAGCGTCACGATGAAGTGATGTCATCGCGACGCTGCCTCTCCTCAGGCGCACGGCCCGTCATAGGCTGTGCGCCCGAGGAGCTGCCGGAGGAGTGCGCGGCTGGTAAAGAAGAGGACAGAAGAGGAGTGCGCGGCTGGGAAGCAGGTAAGGTAAGTATTAATGTCGTTATTTTTACCCTATATAGCCCTGCCTGAGCCCCTACATAGCCCAACCTGAGCCCCTATATTGCCCTGCCTGAGCCCCTATATAGCCCTGCCTGAGCCTTTATATCTATATGCCTCCCTGAACCCTTATATACCCCTGCCTGAGCCCTTATATACCCCTGCCTGAGCCCCTATATATATATTCCTGCCTGAGCCCTATATTATAGCCTGCCTGAGCCTCTATATACACCTGCCTGAGCCCCTATATCTATATGCTGCCTGAGCCCCTATATACACCTGCCTGAGCCCTATCTCTATATGCCTGCCTGTGTGCCCCTATATGCACTTGCCTAGTGCCCCTATTATACACCTGCCTGAGCCCCTACCTCTATTATACCTGCCTGTGTGCCTCTGTATACCTGCCTGAGTACCCCTATATTTATATACCTGCCTATCTAAGGGGACAATTATTATCTTCCTGACTCAGGAGACATTATTTATTATTATATATATATATATATATATATATATATATATATATACACACATGCCTGACTGATAGGGCATATCTGTATACCTGCCTAACTGATGGGAACCTATATAACTTCCGATCTGAGGGGGCATATATACCTTTAATTAAGGAGTTACTGGAAATGTGAGGATTCTAAGATATATTTTGTCCAAATTGAGGGACGAGTTTTGGGGCGGGAGATATCAGCATGAAGGTGTGAACCGGATGGAGAAGAAAAGGGAAGGTGAACGACGCTGATCAGAAATGATGTCTCCTGTGAGTCACTAAATGTAACTGCAATGTAACATATATATTTTTGCTGAGCGACTACATACAACTAGTATCTACCACTATATGGTCCCTTTATGGCGGTGGTATATGTAATCAGAGCCTGTGTACAGCTGATAGTCACATGTGGGGGTCGCGTTCGGTCAGGGTCTGGCAGGATTATTTGAGCCTTAGGAAGTAATAGTTTAGGGTCTTGGTATTGTAGGAGGGTTTTTAGTAACAATCGTTCGTCATGTATATTTGATCCATGTGTAGGTATATGTTTTGGTGACTGTTTAGTGGTATTACACTGTCATACGGAGGTGAGCGATCTTGAAAAAGCAAATTTGTCATCGCTGATTTTCATCTGATTTTCATTGTGCACTGACTGCTGAGGAGATGTACAGGGCCTTGCGCAGGGGCGAGAGGACCTGGCGCAGAGGTGAGAGGAATTAGTGTGGGGTGGTGCAATTTTTTGGGTGAGGGGGCGGGGGGGGGGGAGGGGGCCCATTGGCTGTACTCACCTAGGGCACCAAAATGCCTTGTCCCGGCCCTGGTTGCCAGGCTTTCCTTCAACCAAGGCAAATTTCCAGTTTTCAGCCCTGTATCTGAGTGATTTACTTGCACTCCCCAGTATTTAGGGTACGTTCCTCACACTCCCCAGCTACACATCTGATCTATTAAATGGAACTGACTGTGGTAAAGAATGAATAATTCAGAACACAAGGAAGAGAGGATCCTTATAAAGAGAGCACGAGAGAGAAGAGGTAAAAGCAATAAAGGAAAACAGATATTCTAACAAAAAGCAAAACAAAGACACAATCAGGAATCTTTATGATCAGACTTATAGGTGCCACAAGACTAAAATCTTTAATTCTCACAAGTCTCCACTTGTGTTAATGGTTATTGGATACTGTAATGCACTTTTGGCAGATAATCATGTGCCAGCAGAAGCCCTATAAAAGTTTACGGCATGTTAACTCGGTTGAGAAAATAATAGTCTATCTAGCATACTTATGTAATGACTTTGCAAAGATTTCAAACCCATTTGTTCTACATTTGAAAACTTACAGATTTCATGTCAGGTTAATGTCTTAATTTAGGTTACTGGAATTATCATGGTTTAAGTAAAAAAGTCAAAAGTAAACATTTATATACACCAGGTCCTAACACACATATAAACAGATTTTCTGTTAGGTTAATGTCGCTTCTTTCAGGCGAGTATGCGCCTGGGAAAAGGAAAGTAATAGGAGGCCGGGCCGTAGCGCTGTTGAAAGTATGTGCTTGTTAGTGCGTACTTTCAACAACAAGCGTATTGCGGCACGCACAAGTACGCACATGTACGCAACGCGATATAAGTCATAAAATGTCAAACAAAATAGGAACAAAAAACACAATATAGGCCCAGGAAAAAAAAACTGCAAAGGGGGAGGGCAGTGATGATGATCGTCATAGCTAGTGTTGCGCTTTGGATTCAAGGCAGGTAAAAAAAAAAAGTGTATGCGATCAATGAGTGATACATTTTTTACCTGTCTGAAATAGGCTGCTGATTAGTCTTTTTTCTGTACATGATTATGGGGGAAGCCATTTTGCCTGAGCTACTTTAAACAGCATATAGACAGATGCTTTATCGCAACTTCATGGACATTGCAGCCTGTGAACTGAATCAGTTCCATTGACTTCTATAGGAGATTTTATAGGCATGCTCTGTGACCTGGGAAGAAGTCAGTGTGCAGGGAGGGGGAGAGGGGGAACTGTGAATGGTGGACTATTGTGAATGGTGGATTCTGTGTTATCTATCTTCAACAGCTATACACTCTCACCTGTCCCGGATGTCCGCTGCCTTGTGATAACCGTTGACTCCTCTCTGTCTTTCAAACCACACATCCAAACCCTTACCACTGCCTGCCGTCTCCACCTGAAAAATATCTCTTGCATCCGCTCATTCCTCAGCTTCGACACTACAAAAATGCTAGTCCTTGCCCTTGTCATCTCCCGCCTAGACTACTGCAACATCCTTCTCTGCAGCCTCCTGTCTAGCACTCCTCAACTCTGCTGTCTGTCTTATTCACCTCTCTCCTCGCTACACTTCTGCCTCTCCCCTCTGCCAATCCCTTCACTGGCTTCCCATTGCCCAGCGAATCCAGTTCAAGTTAGTAACCTTAACCTACAAGGCTCTACATAACCTAACCTAACTCCATAATGCTGATTTTTGCTTCATGTCATGCCATGAGGGCTAGATTATGACATTTTAGTGCAAGTAAAATCCATACTATGAGGAATATTAACTAACCCAAAGAGCAGATTGTGCAGATTATGAATACATGATATAAATTAACACATGGTTTGTTCCAAAACTAATGCCTCCTGTCTTGTCTTATGTTGGCTCGTGATGGCAGAACTGGATGTTGGCCATGTGACAAATGGCAGCAAAGGGGCAGTCTAACAAGATAGCATCTGACATGAAGTGCACACAAAGCAAGGTTGTGTAATCGAGTTCCAATTTATGGAAAAAATTACATTCATCAATGCCTGCTTACACAGTGTAGCGGTGAGTGGTGCCCTCTAACAGTGGCGACTACATTGTGAAGACAAGACATGTTTAGAACCACCATGCACAGATATTGTGTAGCCTTTTTCAAGCACACCATGTGAGTTCTTGTTCATCACTGATGAAAATACATAGCTAAGAGTGGTGACTTTGTTGAAACATAGGGCAACATGTATGATCTAGGTGCATAGAGGCCAGTTTTAAATCTTTTTAAAGTAGTGTAGAATGCGCCAGAATGTATGGACCTGTTCTACTGCGGGTCATAAATTTGGCGCATTCTAGTTCCACTACAACAACTCAGGCTCAGGTAAACCACTTTTAACTTGGCTGTTCCAGCAGTAATGTGCCAAGTTTTTCCATCCTCCAGTCAAAAATGTGTAGAATCATACGGTTGTGGTGCGACACACCTCCAGAATGCCCCCTAATCTCAGACGCATTACCAAGTGCCGCGCGCGCCGCATAATGCACCTGATTTTTTAGTGCGCCTGCTTATACATTTAGAGAACAGGGCTGCGCTGGTTTTTGGGCTGAAAGAACACCAGAATACTGGCGCAGCCCCGTATATACCTGTCGCCCATGGTGTTTTTGTAGCTAAGAATGTATATGCTCTATCAAGTAATATTATTATGCTCTGTGTATCTGCTGTAGTTTCCATGTAAATAAATAGGAAGCATTAGTTTCAGAGCAGTGTAATTTATTAGAGTGATATCATCTTTGTAAAAGAGTCAATCTGTAAGCAAGCCATAAAACGTGTAGATTCATGGAAACATGGACAAAACTTGGCTCAGGACAAAGTCATTGTTATCATTGTGCAGACCAGTTTAATTTCATTTCACTATAATTCCTATATATGTTTTACGGCTCAAATTTCTGGATGTCCTAACTCTTAGTTCTTTTTACCTTTCAATTTCTTGTAGTGCCTGGTAATCTAATTGGCGCAACTATCAAAAGTTGGTATCTGTTTATTCAGCCCCCAACAAAAAGAGAATAAATGTCATTCTTTGAGAAGACAACGGATCTAGAAGACAGTTCGTCTACTATTTTACGTGTCTTCCAAGGTCACCTTTAGTTGTCACTGTGCGGGATACCAATGTCAGAGGAGATATCTTGGCATTATTATTATTATTCTGGCCACTGAGATTTAAGGGGTATATCAGACAGCACAAGTGACAGCATATCACTACTATAAGCCTTCACTTGCTGTCCTCTGAGATTCCCTACTTACCGGTCAAAAACTCTACAGAGTGATGTGACTTCTGAATTTTTTCTACATAGCATCACAGCCATCCATGCACTGTGCAGGTACTGCATTTCAGCGGAGAAGTCGTACTACTGGAGTGCTTTCTAGGCGTCAAGAGGCCTCAATAAAGACAAATAAGGTCAAAGCTTCTCAGCATAGATTCATACTTGGCTTACCAGTCAAGTAAATTGCTGTTGGAAAATTATCAGGAAAAGCTTGACGTGTGCACAGAAACTAGACTAGAACTCAGGCTGAGGACCCTTGTAAAGGTGTGGTGGAGTTAGATGTTGAATGGTTGCAGGTCCCAGTTGCATGCAGGTGTATGTGGATGTCAGGCCTACTGGTGTGGGATGGCTGGGAGGTGTAGTGCACCAGTGCTGGAACCACAGAGACTCTCAGCTTTGGTATTTTCCAGGCTTTAGTGGCGGCTTATACACTTGTAGTACGTTATGCTCTTGAACCCTGCAACGCTTGTACAGCACAGATATGGATACATCAAACGACAGGTCAAAACTATACCTGTCCCCCACACTTTAGCTACAAAATGAGAACTTTGCTCAACATCCATGTAGCTGATCCCTCTCTCACCTTGTGACACCTCTCTTTCTTCCAGAAGAAAGATTCTACTGAACTCCCTTTTGTGACTGGAACAACACTTCCAGTAACTCTGTAGACTTTACTGGGCGCTGGATGCGTTTTCTAGTTGTCCTAGCCTAAGCCTCCACTTGGCCATACTACCACTAGACAACATGTCACAATTCTGTCTTCTATCTCTCACTTTACCGGACCCCATTTCTTTCTCTGTGCTTTCTCCCTTCACTTTGGTTTCTCCTTGCTTTCTTCTGTGAGACTATTAGGGTATGTTCACATAGAGTAATTGCGGGGCGTATTTTGGTGCATAGTTGCTCTGCTGATAATAGTAGTGTGTGGGGCCGGCCCGGGGCCAGCCCCCTTGTGCTTTAGCAGCACGCGCTGGACAGCGCATACTTCTAAAACACACGGCGTATTACGGCGTGTACAATGCACGCCACAATACGCCGTGTGAACATACCCTTAAGCTGTTCTTTTTTGCTCTTGCCTGCCCCACTCCACTGCTGGCAAGTCAGTAGGTGATCCCTTCTGCTGGAACGGCACAAAAACTGAACTGGAACCACACTAATTCAGAACTGACAGCACATGGCAGATCCACTTTTAACTGTATAGCAGCAGCCCCTCCCTCCTCCTCACTCTGATCGGCTGTAGACCTAACAATGCTTTTCCCAGGCATAAAGGTCCCTTACCCTAATTAAATGGCTTAGTTATTTCAACCTCTTCTGCACCTATACACACTATACATACACCACTGTTCATAGAGGGTGGTCCCATGCCATGCCAGTTTTTTCCTTTAGCATACAGCTGTTTCAAGGTGTTTGCCCCTTATCAATACAGAGTAGAACTTACTAAGCTAGGTGAGAAGCATTGAGTGTGGCTCAAAAGGGGTGAGGCATCTTATTGGGGAGACGCACTATGTCGGTGGGTGGAGATTTAACACCTTTACACGTCACTGGTATTTAAATACCCGAGAAACATTGGGCATGCGCATTCTTCCGTCCGCTTTTTCGGACGGAATATGTGCATCTAATTGTGAAGGGGAAGGGCTTTTCTCTGCTCATCGTGGAGAACAGCCGTCCCCCCCGCGGCCGTGGGGACGGCAGCAAAACAGTGCAAATACCGGTCGCATAGCCGACCGGTATTTGTCACTTTTCGTGTAAATGGCCCCGAACTCTCCGGAACCATCTATTGGATGTAACAATCCTCAAATCACGTCTGACTTACTGAGCCTGGCAATGTGAAAAGGATTCAAGCCATTCCAGTTTTGTTCATCTGCATATAGCTGTTTTTTGGTGTTTGCCCTTTCCCACTGCGAGGCTCCATGAGTCAGATGTGACTTGAGGATTTCCAAAAGATGGCACCGGTGAGTTCAGCTCTTTTCTCATATGTCTTTTACAATATTTAAATACCAGTGGAGTAACCATGTTTAGGCATCCTAAACAAGCTCCTGGGTGATGTTAAGTGCAAACATGTCAAAACAGGTACTACCAGCACACTTAAACAGGAATATGTATAGGGGCCAGTAGTGATCTAAGTTATGTACAAGCTTAGGTTATTCTGAAACTTTCCTTTCACTTCTGCTTTCTGAAATATGTTAATAAGCTTTGTGTTAACCAATCATTTCTTCACCCAGACTTGGTTTTTCTATGATTGTTCATAAAACATTTATTTATCTTGGATAAAAGAAAACACAAATTTTCTAAAGGTACCTTAGATTTTAATATCAGTAATGCAAAAAGAAAGGTAAAATATATTAGCACATTTAGGTGTACGGGGGACAGTGACAGTTATATTCCGCCAAATTTTTATATCATATTTTACTTATCATGTCACTGTCTAACGCAATGAGAACAAATAAAAGTCTGCAAATTTCTACCCCAACAGTGAACAGCCTATTAAGGACTGAAAAGCTGTCAGCAGTAATGAAAGATCTTACGTCAGCCATTGAGAATATATTTTAAATGCCCTGTCCACGAGAAAAGTTTAATAATGCAGCTTTGCTCTAATGTCTTGTAAAATGAGAGGCAATTTTACCTCTTCTATTAACACAACATGATTACAATGGCTTATTTAATGGAAAACTGCATTGAAATTCTGCTCCCTGGGAGGAGGATGAAGGAAAACAGAAAACGCTGTGCTTATGACTTTGCCCAAAGTAGCCATACGGATGGCGAGTCCTCGATGCTTGCGAGGCAGCCAGGAGTAATCAAGCTTAATTTGTTTATGCTTACATTAATTGAGTTCAAACATAAAAAGTCAATAGGAAAAAAAAACATTTATGGGCGCCGAGGCTTTCTGCCTTATGTTGTGTTGCTGCTTTGGTGATTATTTTTGAAATAACGAGTATGTATACCCAGCAGAATAAATTCTACAGCTATTTTACACTAGAGAGAGATGGCAACCAGAGCCACTTCCCCCATAAAGAAGTAATTGCTGAAATATTGTGCAGCAGAACCACAGCTGGGACAGTAAATGAATACATTAATAAATGTATAGGCAAAGCCATTGAATTGTATGAAATACCTGCATTGTGCTTACAGAGACATTAGAATAGCATGAGATTTAGCTTTGCTTGTTCCTAAACAGGGCACGTATGCATTGTCAACTATTATAACATTGCAATAAACTTTGGAGTTCAGGTTCTGTTTACAGATGCAACCCTTATTACAAATTATGTCTATTTGGAAAATTTACAAACTTTCAGTTGTTTGGAAAAATCGGATTCACACAGCAATTTATTAACTCAAGACAACAAATAGAACAAGTGGTTTCTCTAAATTCAACACAAAATGCCACTTTTATTTACTACTGCTCAAAACTTTTCACCCCCGTCATGACTATAATCTTTAGTACACGGACACTGGCCACTAGTTAATTAACTTTGGATTTGGATTCTGCAACCACTTTCATTAAAAAGCACCAAAGTTTTATCATTGAGTTTTAGTCAGGCAACTGTGACGACCATTCCAGAACTTCTGAAATAAAACCTAGGCAGACCTTTAGGCATGCTTCTGATCACTGTCCTCTTAAAAGGTCTAATGATGCTCAAGCCTCAGCTTCTTCACAGAAGGCATGATGTTTTCTTTTGATTTCCTTATAGTTGATTGAATTTATTTTGCACTCCATAACCTGTAGGTTCCCAGAGCCAGTGGAAGCAAAAGAGTCCCAGAGCATCACCGGACCACCCCCCTGCTTCACTGTAGACAGGTTGTTCTTTTCATTCTACTTCCTGCAGACATAATACTGTTCCATAGACCCAAAAAGTTCCAGTCTTTTTTCATCACTCTATAGGACAGAATCCCCAAACTACTGTGGATGATTATTATGTTTTTGAGCTCATTAGAATAAACTTGTCTTGTGCTTTTGAGTCCATAGAAGTGTACATCTTCAAGTTCAGACCTAAAGACCTTCAGCATTTAGTGTGACCCTTTCAGTCTTTCATTCATTTTTAAATACCCCTCTCCATAGGAATCTAATGGCAGCTTGTAATAGTTTCCTTTTTTGCCACATCCAGGTAGTGTAGCCAGTGTTCTCTTAACTTTGGAGTTGCTAACTTTGACAACTCTATGAACATTTTGTGTATTTGCCATGTTTTTGCATTCTTTTCTTTGCAAGGTGATGGACCACGCTCATAACTTCACCATATATAGTATCTAACATGCCATCAAATATCACAGTCAACAAAGCACTATCCAGTCTAGGTACTTGATGACTTTTATCTCCAGCAAACCTGGAATAACCAACAAAAAATGGGCTAAGATATACAAAATCTGAATTTGGTCACAAACACAGACTAACAAGAATCAGTTAAAAGATCACCAAAAACCAGATAATACCAATGCTTTATTGATGTAAAAAAATAAAAAATGTCATACTTCACCAAAGAATGAATAAATACACGCTCTAAAACTCCACAATCTTAGTGCAAAAACGTATGTAAAAATGTATATGCAAGCCAAAAATATCATTAATAAAGTTAAGTCACAAATGCATAACATCATCTTACATGTCCATAAGTAAAACATGTGATTAGCACACTTGAATGACTCAAAGGTAGATAGGAGGACAGCATAAAATCCCTATGCGTGTTTCACTTGCCATTCATCAGAGTAATTCTGAATAATTTTGAGACAGCAGTAATCATTAAGAGTAGGGTCCGATGGTCCAGTAGTTGCATGCAGATAAAACCAGGCCTGCATCTGGCTGCCAATGACCACATGAATTTGCCATTTATATCACTGTTTCACAGTTAAACTCATGCAATGTTTAGCAGCTGTATGCATGCATGGTTTTGTCCACACACAGCTACGAGGCTGTTGGACCATACCCTCAATGTGGCATTTTGTGTTAAATATTGAAAAAACACTTGTTATATTAATTGTATTTTTAAATTTTGTAATTTTTTTTTTGCAGACTGACCGTTTGTAAATTTTGCAGATAAATCTAATTTGCAATGGGGCGTTTAAATAATTCTTATACCAAATTAGTTTTGGCAATTTACACATTTTAAAAGTAACCAATCTAGTTCAGCCTTGCATTTTGGCAGCTACATTGAATTATAATTGACATATCAGATCATAAATTCAACATAATGATTAAAGATTCTAAATAGCACTCTTCACCAATTGGTGACTTTTTTCGGTGACCTAGGAATCCGATGATACCTTCTTGCAGGGCTAAGAGTAGATAACTTGGAAACTCTTTAAACTTCACACCACGGTCTAGACAGCATTAAACCGACTATAGTTTAGAGGATCCACTTCTCTGGCAAGAACTATAACAAGAATCAGCCTGCAAATATTTAGCCATACAGAGCCAAGCTTTCTGGGCCCCAACTATGGGCCACATGTATGAAAACTGTTTAGGTCTAAAACCCACTCTTTTCCCATAGTAACCTATGTTCAAAAAAGTGAGTTTTAGGGCGCGTTTACACGGCACAGGACAAATAACCGGCCGGTATTTGTCCGATTTTGCACCCGTCCCCACAGCCGCAGGGGGGGGGGGGCGGATTTTCTCCGCGATGAGCGGAGAAGAGCCCTTCCCCCTCCCATTGAGAAGCACAGATTCCGTCCGAAAACCGGATGGAAGATTGTGCTTCTACAATGTTTTGCCGCTGGACCGCCGGCGGCAAAACCACCGGGCGGAAAACCCATGCACGGGTTTTCCATAGAGCACAATTGTGCTAATTTTCGGCCGGTTTTTCAGGCGGTCTGAAAAACCGCAAACCGGCTGAAAAACTGGCCGAAAACCCGTGCTGTGGGGACATGCCCTTAGCCCTAAACAGGTTCATACATGTGGCTCTATATGTCTCCATTTTAATAATTTCACCTTCAGGTCAAGTATAAAGAAAATTCCAAGTTGAACAGTGTAAATATTACACCATCAATTCATACAGGAAAAAGATTGGGCTAAATTATTTTGTTGCTCTAGGCTTGAGCCTGGATAGTGTTGTCCAGAAATGCACTACATACTTCAACCCAGCATGGTCTTTCTCCCTCCCGGCTCTCTGATACTTATCCTTTAGATAACATGAAGACACAATATGAGTTATTTCATAGGTACTAAAATACAAAAAAATAGGACTGTTCAGTCCAAAATGTTTATTTCACCTGACTTTAAAATTAATATTGAACAAGACAAGAACACCAAATATTCTTGCATAATGAATTTATTCTAAAACAAGTCTTCTGCAGCATGGAGGACAATGGATAAAGTTCTCAGCTAAGGCAGAAGATCCATTCAGGATAGGAGAAAGACATCTCTGAATTTTTTGAACCATGATATGAGCATGAAAACTTACCGTACTTGATTACCATAGATGGATGGGATCATTAAAATATGGATGCAAATAAAATTTATTATGACCTATTCATATTTCTAAATTTAGCAATAGAAACATCTGCAACCTAAGAGAGGTATTATAAGACGAGTCGTTTCAGTTATTCTGAAAGTTTTAAAGACACATCATATGCCCCAATTATAAATACTTAATTATTAACTTTGGTCATTAGGAGACACACACTGAGATAGATATCTTTTTGTTTAGTGTTTGGTGCTGATGGGTAGAGAACGTCTTTTCAGATCGCACAATGACTGGCCTTCTGCTTCTACAATACTGAGGAACGGGTGGTGTTCTGAATGGATTTCTGCAGCAAACTGAGTCTGAAAGCTTTGTACTGCTGTCTGCTCTGTACGCTTTAAATGACCCCCAGGAGCGTAATGTTTTATTGATCAGTGGTTACCAAGAGTCATGAATATGATATTATAGTTTTAATCGGTCCTTGAAACATGTAATGGAAACTGTGCTTACTTCATGCTAATACCTTAGGAATGGGCAATGGTAGAGGCCAGAGTAGAATATATTTCAGAACCACACATACTTCTGGCCATGGTTTAGATTAATTCTAATTGTAATATTTCATCTATGACACATTAATGTCTATTCCTGATATATATAGCACAACTCATCAGAATAAATATGAAAGGTAATATGTGTAGCAGCTAAACCCATGTATATGGGAGCAGTGTGTATATAATTTAGAGGAGTAGATGGGGGCGAAGCTATAGAGGGTACAGAGGTTGCTGAATGGGGCAAAAATGTGTTTGCTGATAAGAAGAGATCAGTATTATAAATGATGCATAATAATAGGGGGCCCTGTTAAAGAATTTGAATTAAGCCCAGGGGCTTCAATAGACGCTCATTCTAGTAGAGATAGACTATCAATTTGGGCATTAGGAGAGTGCCTGAGGGCCCATGGACAGAAGAGACTCACTGCCCTTTAGACAAATGTATTAAAAGTGCAGGATCTACAACAAAAGAAAAAAGAAACCCAAGATACATCAAATATGGTAATTGCTCAAGTGTCTTACAACTATGGTAGATGGTCAGTGGCCCATGACTATTTTTGCCTGGGGAGCAAAATGCTCTCAATCTGACCCTGCATTGTAATTTATTAAAAGCAAACACTAATATTAATTCTCATTAGTAAATATGAATCAAAATTAGCTTATTTTAAGAATATCTGGGCGGTTACCCAAGACTCTGTGGTTAGGATCACAACAAAAATTCAGTACCCAGTTTTGAATCAATTAGAATCCACCTATCAAATATATATTTAATGGAAACCATTTCATAACATTAAAGGTATATATTTTTGTGTCATCAAATGCCACATGCACAAGAATGCAGTTTTTAACCAATGAAAGATCTTTCCGTAAATGGATACAGTTTTCTAAGTGATCAGTAGCACAAGGTTGGTCAAAGCTGATGGCTTGATACACTTCAAGGATATCTGCATAGATAACATTAATAGTTATCACAATTAACCTGCTTCATCTATATCAGAGAGTATATGTACCTGTCCAGCGTATGTCTGCACAACAGTTTTATCTCACAAGCCTGCTAAAATCTATCACTTTTTAATTAACCCCCTGTTGCCAGGGTTGCCTAGGTATCTTGGGTTGCATAAAATGTAGCTGTTTCATTGCAACAAAGGACTAGGATTAATGAATGCTTTAGAAATTAACTGCATCTCTCATATCGTAAACTCACAATTGCACAACATTTTTAAACAATTGTTGGATATGGTTACATGATGAACGTTTTGCTACCTCACACAGTCCTTCCATGATTCTCTCCAGACGACTGCAATAGCCTAAAATCTGTGCCAGGACAATCAACACAACTGGAGGTAATCCCACTGTTGACTATGCTACTGATGCTGCCATTGATGCTGAATGGGTCTCATGCTGCCATAGAGACCCAGCATCTGAAAATGATACCATCAGATTTCTGCTATGAATGTTGCCATAGTCCTGGACCTGGATTTCCCCTATTTTAATAGAGCTAATCCATGTCTATGCTAACTTACACATCACAGATTTCAGAAACAGTGTGAACTACGGCATAGACTCCCATTAAAAACACTGGTATAGAATAATGATTCATTTATTCACATCATGTTTTTTCCTTCTTTGTTCCAATGGCTTAAAGAACTTTTCCACTACAATAGTATACCTGCCAGCTGATCTGTCACCAAGAGACTAACCATTAAAGTCTTCCATAGTCCAGTATATTATAACATCAAAATGTGAGAGCCGTAGATACTCCCCCAACTAACTGAACGCCAAAGACCAGTGATAATATGTTAATAGGGTCCTCCTTTACTACCACAAATGACCAGGCAGTGTACAGTGAACACATTTTTATGGTGTTAAAAAACGGGGTAAATATAAATGATGCAATTTCTTCTTTTCTAAGTATAGTAATATGTATATGTACAGCAAAAAGGTGACTAATAAACTAAAGCTACAGCTCAACACATTGAGCAGCCAGGACATCGTTTAGTCCTATTAAATTATACTAATCCACATATGAGACTGAGCCCAGCAGAGGGGCAACACCAGCCCCCATGCTACTTAGGAAAAATTGACAGGTGCAGCTGATTGCTAAGCAGTAGCCCACACATCTCACCACTTTGAGAAATTAAAGGGGTTTTATCATTTAATTAAATGGTCTTCAGAATAAGGGGACAGTGAAAACAAGCAACTTTGCAATTTGATGTCATTAGCAAAGCTGTCTTGTATTCACAGTATTCCTTATCTTGTGTTTTTGTTTACACTGATATCCAGTGCTGGTCGGATCCCTCCGAATCCCTCCTCCTTGCATTTCACTAGCTGAGAGCTCATTTACATTCTGTACAGCCCCTGGTGTATTCATGGAGCGAGCATTCCTGTGTCTCTCACTCAGGGATCGGCACATTTTCACTTTACACAGCCAGAAGAAACAGAATTACACTGAAGGGCTTACACAATCAGGAAACAGCACAATTTGTGTCGATCACTGCCTGACTCATAGTTAGGGGCCATTGCATTTTCTCTCCCCACCCAGCAGAAACAGACTGCAACAGATTCTACAAGGAGAAAACATAACAGTTTTGTCCCGGTGCCTAACTCTCCTGCATAGAAGCGAGATCTGTGCCGTTCATAGAGCTGTAACACATCAACTGTAACACATCTCCAGCTGTGAAAGGAGAAGAGTGCTCAGTCTAGATTAAATGCAGCCTGTGGTATGTATACAGCTCTTACAAAATAAGACTGATAGAGAGAGACACAGTGACATGTGGACTCAGAGAGGGGTGTGGGTGGGGGAGTCTCGGGAGACAGCAGGAATAATGAAGGGGGGGATGATGTCACCCAGCTGGGAGGGGAAGAAACGCCCCTGCATTTCTGGAGTTGAGAAGCTGAGAGCAGTATGAATCAGCCGAACTAAGGAAGCGATACATCCCTTTTAGTGTCCCATTTTTTCTGTAAATTGTGAACGTGCAGACTTGAAATGAGGAGCCTTGACGGGGCTTACAAGTTTGCATATAGTGGCCACTGTATTAACTAATACCTCATATTTGATATTTTTCCAGTATGTGAATTTTTTTGCCCAACAGTACTAGGGAGCGGAGGGTGTCTGTATTTTGTGTTGGACACACCAGAAGTGCTGGGCAGCCTGCCCAATCAAATATGAGTGGCGTAAAAGGCAGTGAGCCAGTATGGTGTACCACACGTTTTTATAATACTGGCACCCATTTATTGTTTTATCTACATTTAATTAGAATACCAGTAACCGCCTCCCTCATATATTGAAGGTGTTGTGAGTGGTTGTCTTATGGGTATTTTTGCATTTTTGCAGTCTCCCAGTGTATTGTACTGTGGCTTTTTTGCATGCTGTGTTAATAGGTGTCAATTAAATATGCAGTCTGGTTGTTCCCCTACTGGTGATATGTGTGGGCTACTGCTTAGCAATCGGCTGCACCAGTGTATTTTATCGAAGTAGCATGGGGGCTGGTGTTGCCTCTCTGCTGGGTTTAGTCTCATTTCAGCCTTTGATCTGTGAGTATGGCTATGTTTCAGTTTTTTCTTTGAGAAATTAATGTCCCATTTTTTCTGTAATCCATATGTGCCACCAGACTCTCTTCCTTCAAATGTAACTGAACGTAGGCCAACCCAGGCCGAAATGCTACATGTATATCTGGACATACAACAGTGTCTTTGCAATATGGCACTTGATTGTTGCACTGGGGAGAGTTATTATACCTGTTAATCTACATGTTTGTTGCAAATAAGTGACATATATTTCATGAAATAAAGATGAAATGTGCTGCAGATTTACTAAAGCCTTCTACAGGCACAAATATACTCCCACGAGCACTCCACAGACCGAAATCTTCTAAGCAGGAGCATTGACAGCAAAACAAATGTTTTAGGAGTATTAATCTTTTCCTATACTATCCCCCCCAAAAAATGTCTGTTACTTTGGGCTGTAGGCCTTGTATAGACTATTATATTACTGAGGAAGTGTCTGTTGTGCAAAGTTTGTTAAAAGAAATAAGATAAAATTCAGTAAACCATTTAGTTTATTTAAAGAAACAAGTGTGGCAACTCTGACTTCTGTGCATTACACATGGCATATGCAGAAGCCAATGGGTCAGGGTCCAGGGAGCCCGAGTCTGTCCTCACTACCAGTGGGTGCATTGTTAAAGCAGTTACTCTGATGTGATGGAAGATATGTCTTACTGGAAGACTGAAAGGAGAGACTAGAAGGGGCGGAACGACTGTGCAATGTGGCATCTCATATGAAAACCAAGCTGGCATCGAGCGCACTGGACAAAGAAGCTCGAAAAACCATCATGCTCAGACCCACCAGACAGAAAAAGAGGCTTGAACAGATCATAGACCTGCTAGAAGATGTTAATGGGAATGTGTCGTCTGAGGCTATACTGTGGAAGAGATGCTTTGCCCAACACCAACAAGAAGGAGAGACACTGTCCCAATTTCTAAGCGGACTACGGGAAATAATGGTCACCCTGCAAAGGAAATAAGTGGAGGTGCTTGTCTCCATCTACCAAAATAGAGGTGCTACTGCGAGACCAGTTCTTATTGGAAATACAGAGTAAGCTGCTGAAATGAACATTAAGGGAACAGGTAAAGTTAGGCCCGCAGAAAATCCACATTAAGGGCTCCAGAATAAGGAAGAAATCTCAAAATCAAATGGAAAAATCCCCCAAAAAGTGTATTTAAAAAATAACTTTTACTCTAACCTGGTTAAAAAATAAGCAGAAATATGAAAAAAAGTGATATTACCATATAGTTGAAAGAGGAAGACACAGCTCTAGAGCAGATGTGAAGCAGGTGTAACTGAAGTCTGGGAGGGGGGGATCAGGAAAAAATCAATACATATATACATGTGAGGTCAGACACTGAGAAAGAAAGGGGTGGTAGTGGTGCAGGAAATTATGGATGCCCTGGTCCCACCTTTTCTGAATATCCTTAGAGACTTATATGGGTTAATGGGGCTGGAGTGGGGACCTAAGTACTGGAAAAGGGTTCAGAATGTTCAGCTCCCCTTGCAGCATATTATGCGAGAGTGTCAGATACAAACTAAGCTTTAAAATGTAAGCAGACCGCTGGGGAATGTGCAAGTGCCTCCCTTCAGGTTCCATCCAAGTACAAGCCCGACCGAGCAAATTCAAGTCCCAGTAGGAACAAGTCACGGAATACAGGGGATTACCATGGTTATAAAGCCTACACTCCAAAAGAAAGGATTGGCAGTTGGATGAACTTTCTGCAGAGTGCAAGAAGGGTGTGTTATAGGAAGTAGTTGGCGGACGTATATCTTGCTCAGAAAGTACAACTACTCTACGAGCACACGTGGGAACTGGGTGAGCCCCAAGAGGATATGGACTCGGTAACGCTCTACCAGGTGAGAGCTGAAGGGGAATGCCATGTGCTGATACGGCCCAGTCAAAGCCCTTGGGCTTCCCCGATCGTGTTGGTTAAGAAAAAGGATGACATTCTCCAGTTTTATGTGGACTACTGGTGGCTGAATACCTGCACCTTGAGAGATGCGTACCCACTCACATAGAAGAGTCTCTGGCTGCCGTGGGACATGCACAGTTTTTCTCCACACTTGACTTGGCAAGCAGGTATTGGCAGGTGCCTATCACACAAAAGGACCAGGAGAAGATGGCTTTCTTTACTCCTTTTCCAATTTCTTAGGATGCTGTTTGGACTGAGTAATGTCCCTACTACCTTTCAATGTCTCACGGAATTGTGCCTTGCAGATTTAAATGAAGAATGTCTCCTTATTTACCTGGATGGTATCACTATATATTTGGTCACGATGACAGAACATTTGGAGAAGCTAGATCACATCCTGAGGCTGCCTTGAGTCTGAAACTAAAACCCAACATGTGTGATTTGTTCTGGGAAAGCACTGAATTTCTGGGCTATGTCATCTTCGGGAAAGGCATGCAAAGTGAAGGCTGTCTAACAGTGCCTATGCGCCGAACAGTTAATGACCCACGGACTTTTCTAGGCTTCATAAAATATTACAGACGCTGCATCAAGTTAGTAGCTCCCCTATAAGCGTTACTCTAAGGGTATGTTCACACGGTGTATTGCGGCGCGAATAATACGTGCCACAATACACCTGGTGTTTTGGAACCACACGCTGATCAGCGAGCATTTCCAAAGCATGGGGGCGGCCGGGCGGCAGCCCCATTGTTTGCGGCGCATCATCGCCACAAACTATTGACATGTCAATTCTCCCCTCATGCGTACAATACGATCATATTCCATAGCGTAATTGCAGCGCGTATTTCACCGCATAAAAAATGCAATACGCAGCGAAATGCACACCAAAATAAGCCGTGTGAACATATCCTAAGGAACACCACCAGAGGAAGCTCAGAAACGAGTATTACGACAGAATGGAGACGCAGAACTGGCCTTCAAGAGTTGAAGCGGTTGATGACTAGAGCGCCAACTCTGGCATTCGTGAACTACAACCTCCCATTTATACTACAGACTGATGGAAGTTTGAAGGGACTGGGAGCTTTATTGACTCAGATACAGGGAGGTCGAGAAAGGGTTATTGCTTATGCCAGCTGCACCTTATAGGAGTGCAAAAAGAATACAGAGAACTATAGTTCATTCAAGTTGGAACTCCTGGCGATATTATGGTCCATTACAGAAAAGTTTGCTGACATCCTGATGGGAGTTGAAATTACAGGTCACTGATAATAACTCCTTAGTTCACCTGGATACAGCAAAATAAGGAGCCCTCATACAGCATTGGATGACAAGGGTACCTAGATTCTGCAATGAGGATGTCAGCTATTCAAGAGAATAGATCTGAACAAATAACATGGACTGGAGGAGCAGCTTGGGATTGGAGAGAATGACAGTGGGAAGATCTGCAGATTCGGAAGGTACTAGAGTAGCTACAAACAGGATGGGCTCCAAATGTTGGCGAATGTAATACTCTGTCACTTGAAGGAAAGAAACTCTGGTGTCAGAAAGAGCGACTGGCGATCAAGGAAGGCATACTGAATCGCAGGATGCAACTCCCTACAGAGTTGGGGTCAACATGGCAAGTGGTGATCCCGGCAGACAACGTGAGAAGCATAGTTCAGGAGGTGCATGAGAGAAAAGGGCACTTAAGGCCAGTGAAGACATTCACTTGGTTACAATGTGAAAATAATCATCTCCACATACATAAGGTGGTGCACAATGTTTGCAACCATTGCAGGAATTGCAGCATCTCCCAGGTAACTGACCATCAAGCACTGGTGGATAACATCCCTTCCTTCTATCCATTACAGTTACTCATGATAGACTATCTACAAGTTGAGGCGTCCATGCAAGGTTACAAGTATCTTCTTGTCATGGTGGATTATTTTAAAAGGTTCGCAGTGGCTGTCCCTTTTTTTAAGACACACCTATATATAGACTGAGGCAAACTAGTAACATCACTTGCACAATGACTAAGACTACAAGTAAGTCGAAACGCATTGTGCTGATCATCTTAAGGGTACTGTATCCGCAAACCCTATGCCTTACATTGCCATGTTTAATGCACTTTAATAAATATGGAAATACTTTTGAAGAAAAAAGCTGTGATCATGCATCCTTCATTTTAACTTTTGGAGTGCTATAAGCTGGAGTATATCGTTGAATGTTTTGCTTTCCTTTGGATCAACACTATAGCACAATAGGCTGAACTGGATGGACATCTATCTTTTTTCAGCCTTGCAAAATATATAACTATGTAACCTGAATAACAAGGTCTGTGAAGTGAAATCTGAAGGAGAAACAGGTCCCATCAGGAGAGTTCATAGAAATCTACTGATACCCCCACCACTGCCTGTCTGCCAGCTGATGAAGATGACTGGTCGTTCCCTCCATCTTCTTCTGGGTTACACCCCTCAGTGTCAAGGTTGGGGTCAGCAGTTAGTGAAGAAGTTAGCAAACCAGAGGTTGGGGCTGGTTCTTCTTGGGTACACCACTCTCAACGTGACAATTTGGGTAGGCTTCCACAACATTATCGTGATTAGATCTTGCAGGTACTAGTTGCCGGGATGGCAACCAATAAGTTTCAAGGGCAAGATGTAAAGTGGGGACCTGCAATTCACCCTCCAGTCAGTAGATGGCACATGTACATTAAGAGAACAAGCAGTAATGGCAGGAACCCAGGGAGCATCAGAAAGTCAGTTAGCAGCACTTGGATGCAGAGTAGATGTGTCAAAGGTAGCGAGTACAGCAAGACACAAAGCCCAAGAAATACTGACAGTGAGAAGGCCCAGTAGACAGTAGTGCATGGAAACCGAGGTAAGGTGTAACAGAAGAGTGAGCAACATCAGTATAACAAAGGAATGATCAATGTGGTTAGAGACTGAGACTCCCGTCCCACAGACGTGCGGCCGAAGACAGACTGCTGCTTTGGGTTGTAGGCACTAAACAGACTATTATAGCATATTACTGAGGAAGAGCCTGTTTCACAAAGTGTGTTAAAAGAAATAAGATAAAATTCAGCAAACCGTTTAGTTTATTGAAAGAAACAAGTGCAACGACTATGACTTTTGCACATTATATTGCAGTACTAATGTATTGCAAAATAGTATGCAATTATGGCTGTATGGTTGTACCCTGCATTTAGTAGAGTGTAATAGGAGCAGCAAGATGGCAAGCTTGGGGGCCTTCATTAAGCTCACAACAATCACTTGTACACTATTCTGCAGTACTAATGTATTGCAGAATAGTGTACAATTACAGCTCTCCTATTATACCCTTTGGCAGGGTGTAATAGGGGAAGTAAGATGGCAGACCTGAGGGCCTTCATTTAGCTCCCAGCTTCCATGAGTACCGATTGACACCCCACAATTGGGTTATTAGTGAGCCCATGGTGGAGGGGGATGACTCTGTCCTGCATAACTGCCTAGATACTGCAGTCACATTGTCCATAGTATCTAAGTAATTAAACAACCAGGTTCTTGGATGCTGAAGACAGGTGCCAGCTGTAAAAAACTGCCAGTGGCCACCATATATATATAGACCAGGCAAAGTTCAAGAGCCCACTCCATACATCCACCCCCTCACACTAACAGGAATGAGGTTGAGGTCTCCTACCTCAGACTACTCATTGTCCCAATTCTGACCTACATACGGCAATTGTTTATACTGTCCATATTTGGAAAAGTACATCATCCTTCAATGAATGATAGATAGAAAGGAATTCACATTTTATGTTTTGAGTGGCTGACAGTAGTATCAGGGCCATAGAGTGTTATAAAATGTAATCTTCTGTGTGAGACAGATGTCGTTAGTCCTTCCAACAGTCTAAGCAATAGAGTCTGTTAACATTACACAGCATGGTGACTAAATAACAAAATTATACGGTGCCACCACCACACTTTGCTGTGTCCATATAGTAGTGCGACAGAAAGTAAATTGGATCGTACAGTGCTTAAAAAATATCCACACAGAGCAACAAAACTACAGCTTAACACACAAAGTAATCTATTAATAATGTCCAAATTAAGATTGTGATGGTTATTAGTGGCATCCTCTTCAACATGGAGAGGAAATGCATCTGCACAGGTCATACCTCCCTAAAGGTAGAAACTACAAAAAAAGTAGTATGCAATAAGGAAAGACACTGGGGCAGATTTAGTAAAACTGTGGAAACAGTGGAGACAGTGGAGACTTAGACCAGGAAGCCTAAAAATGCAGCAAATTTATACAGCAGCTCATACTTTTTGATAAATAAGATAAAACTTTAGACTTGTCTAACTTTTTATACCATATATTGGCTGTCTTAATTTGTAATTTCATTTTGGTGAAATGTTTGAGCCCATTAATGTATTAAAACCATGACTTTTCATTGAAATTCACGACTCGATAACGAATGAGGCTCAAAAAGTGTTTAAAACAAATAATAAATGTGTATAAAGCTACATGCACCAAATTGTGGCAAATTTTACAACAGATTGTAGCTGCAAACACTATAGTAATATATATAGTAATCTACCCCGTTGAACTTCCCTTTTCGCTGCTTGTGATAAGGCTCTATGCTGCAAAGTGATCTGAAACAGAAGGACACCTCACTCAAATGCTGTTTCCCCTCATATATTCATTATTCACAGCAATTTCAGCACCCGAGAAGCCCCATCTGTATGCTTTCACATGTTTGGTACTTCCCTCTGCTGTAAAATGAGCACAATCTACATGGAAGAAATCATACCAACAGAATCTTAGTCTGGAAAAAGAATTCTTTGATGTCTGGATTCTAATTTACCCTACCACTGAGTTCTGAGGACAGGCTGAATATGTGCAGGTTTTTTCTGTCAAAAAATACATCTATTATGGTTTTATACTCATTTTTATCATTTGTTTTTATTTTTCTTTAAATCTGATTTTTCTGTGCCATGCAATTTTTTAAATACATATCTATGATGTGAAACTTTAATAAGAATTAAAGTAGTCAATGTACAGCTTGTATAACCATGTAAATTTGGTGTGCCCTCAAAATACCTCAACATACAGCCATCAATGTCTAAACTTCTGGCAAAAAAAGTCAGTACACCTTTAAGTAAAAATGGACAAATTGTGCCCAAAGTGTCAATATTTTGTGTGGCCACTATCATTTTCCAGAACTGCCTTAACTAGAGCTTCACAGGTTGCAGCCACTGAAATCCTCTTCCACTCGTCCATAATAACATCACGGAGCTGGTTGATGTTAGAGACCTTTTTATCCTCCACCTTCCGTGTGAGGATGCCCCAATGATGCTCAATATGTTTTAGGTCTGGAGACATGCTCGGCCAGTCCAGCACCTTTACCCTCATTTTTTTTAGTGAGTCGGTGGTCATATTATAAGTGTATTTGGGTTCGTTATCATGTTGGAATATTACCCTGCGGCCCAGAAGGTATGGCACAGTACATGTTGGCACTTATGGTTCCTTCAATGAACTGTAGCTCCCCTCAGCTGACAGCACACATGCAAACCATCCACACGGCCAAACCATGATACTCCCACCACCATGCTTGACATGTGGTAGGCAAGACACACTTGTCTTTGTACTCCACACCTAGTTGCCACCACACACTTGACACCATCTGAACCAAATAAGTTTATCTTTTTCTCATCAGACCACAGGAATTACTTCCAGTAATCCACGTCCTTAGTCTGCTTGTCTTCAACAAACTGTGAGTTTTATTGTTCATCATGCTTAGAAGAGGCTTCCTTCTGGGACGACAGCCATGCAGACCAATTTGATACAGTGTGCGGCGTATGATCTGTGCACTGACAGGCTGACCCCCCCACCCTTGCAACCTCTGCAGCAATGCTGGCAATACTCATACATCTATGTTGAAAAGACAATCTCGGGATATGACGCCGAGGACGTGCACTCAACATCTTTGCTCTACCATGGTGAGGCCTGTTCTGAATGGAACCTGTCTTGCTAAGCCACTGTATGGTCTTGGCCATCGTGCTGCAGCTCAGTTTCTGGGTGTTGGCAATCTTCTTATAGCCTACAACATCTTTATGTAGAGCAACAATTCTTTTTTTCAATCCTCAGACAGTTCTTTGCTATGAGGAGCCATGTTGAACTTCCAGTGACCAGTATGAGAGAATGTGAGAGCGCCAACACCAAATTTAACACACCTGCTCCCCATTCACACATGAGACTTTGTAACACTAACAAGTCACATGACACTGTAAAGGGAAAGGTTCAAATTGATCACAATTTGTCCATTTTCACTTAGGGGTGTACTCACATTTGTTGCCAGCGGTTTAGACATTAATAGCTGTGTGCTCAGTTATTTTGAGTGCATATCAAATTTACACTGTTACACGAGCTGTACACTGACTACTTTACATTGTATCAAAGTGTCATATCTTCAGTGTTGTCACATGAAAAGATATAATACAATATGTACAAAAATGTGAGAGGTGTACTTTCATGAGATACCAATGGTTTTCTTGGAGACTGTGGTCCAAGCTGCCTGGAGATCATTAACAAGTTCCTCTGTGTAGTTTTAGCCGGATCTCTCACCTTCCTCATGATCAAGGATACATCACGAGGTGAGATTTTACATGGTGCCCCAGCTCGATGTCAATTGACAGTCATTTCGTATTTCTTCCATTTTCTTAGTATGGCACCAACAGTTGTCTCTTTCTCACCCAGTGGCTTACTTATGGTTCCATTCCAGCCCATATATATATATATATCTTTTGATATCGACAGACACAAAATTCAAAAGTTACCAAAACAGACAAAAAGGATAAGAACAGAGAAATTATCTGTGGTTACCACCTGCAGAACCACGCTTTTATGGGGGTTGTCTTGCCAATTGCCTATAATTTCTATTTGTTGTCTGTTCTATTTGCACAACAGCATGAGAAATTGATTCACAATCAGTGCTGATTCATAACTGGACAGGTTAATTTCAAAGAAGTATGATTGACTAGGAGCTACATTGTGTTGTTTAAGTGTTCCCATTATTTTTTGTTGAGTAGTGTGTATAATTATTATATATATATATATATATATATATATATATATATATATATATATATATAAATATATATATATATATATATAGTGTGTATATATAAATATATATATATACTATACTAATATATCTATCTATATCTATATCATCTATCTATTATCTATATATACATATAAATATATATATATATAATATATATATATTTATATATATATATATCTATATATTATATATATATATATATATATACATACCGTATATACTCGGTATAAGCGGGTTTTTCAGCACAAAAACTGTGCTGAAAAATCCCTCCTCTGCTTATACGCGAGTCACTGTCGGCGCTCGGGCGCTGCGATGGCCCAGGCGCTGGCAGGGACACTTCAGTTGTATGTGACTCCTCAGGGAGCACATATAACTGAAGGTCGAGTACAGCTGACAGTGTCCGGGCACTGCGGTGGCCCAGGCGCTGTCAGCGATCTCTTCCCCTGCATGCGACTCCTCCGGAGCAAACACAGGTAAGAGATAGCACTGCGGAGCAGGGAGCGAGCGCTCCCTGCTCCGCAGTGGACTCCGGGCGGCTGCAAGCTCGCGGCTGTCCGGAGTTTCCGGCACAGGCATTGTGTGTCGAGAAGACAGAGGAGAGCGCCTGGGAAACGGAGCAGCGGGGAGCCAGGTAAGTGGGTTTTTTTTGTTTTAAACCCATGCCTATACCTGCCTAGAGAACCTATACCTGCCTTTACTTGCCTATGGCCTGCCTAGGGGACATATACCTGCCTATAGCCTGCCTAGGGGGACCTATACCTGCCTATACCCTGCCTAGGGGGACCTATACCTGCCTAGAACGACCTATAACCTGCCAATGGGGGCAATTACCTGCCTATAACCTGCCTATGAGGACCTATATCTGCCTATAACGACCTATACCTGCCTATAACCTGCCTATGGAGACATATAGCTGCCTATACCAGCCTATAACCTGCCTATGGGGGACATTAAACTGCCTATAACTTGCCTATGGGGGACATTAAACTGCCTATACATGCCTATAACCTGCCTATGGGGGACATTAAACTGCCTATAACCTGCCTATGGGGGACATTAAACTGCCTATAACCTGCCTATGGTGGACATTACACTGCCTAGACCAGCCTATATCTGCCTATGGGGACCTTAAATTGCCTATACCAGCCTATATCTGCCTATGGGGGACAATAAACTGCCTATACCAGCCTATATCTGCCTATGTGGGACATTAAACTGCCTATGTAATTTTATTGGTATCTATTTTTATTTTTAAAATTCACCAGTAGCCGCTGCGTTTTCCACCCTAGGCTTATACTCGAGTCAATATAAGTTTTTTCCGTTTTTTTTGGGGCAAAAGTAGGTGCCTCGGCTTATACTCGGGTCGGCTTATATTCGAGTATATACGGTATATTAATATATATTAATATATATATATATAATATTTTATTTTTGATATAATATAGATATAGATTAGATATACCGTATATATATATATATAAAATATATATATATATATAATAATATATAATTATAAAATCACTCACCGGCCACTTTAATTAGGTACCACTGTCCAACTGCTCGTTAACACTTAATTTCTAATTTCGGGCCAATCACATGGCGGCAACTCAGTGCATTTAGGCGTGTAGACATGGTCAAGACAATCTCCTGCAGTTTTAAACCGAGCATCAGTATGGGAAGAAAGGTGATTTGAGTGCCTTTGAACGTGGCATGGTTTTTTTGGGGCCAGAAGGGCTGGTCTGAGTATTTCAGAAACTGCTGTTTTCCTGGGATTTTCACGCACAAACCATCTCTAGGGTTTTACAGAGAATGGTCCGAAAAAGAAAAAAAATCCAGTGAGGCTGGCAGTCCTGTGGGCGGAAATGGGCCTTGTTTGGATGCCAGAGGTCAAAAGGGAGAATGGGCAGACTGGTTCGAGCTGATAGAAAGGCAACAGTGATCAAATAGCCACCCGTTACAACCAAGGGAGGCAGAAGAGCATCTCTGAACGCACATACGGCGAACTTTGAGGCCAGATGGGCTACAGCAGCAGAAGACCACACCGGGTTGCCACTTTCCCTTCAGCTAAGAACAGGAAACTGAGGCTCCAATTTGCCCAAGCTCATCGAAATTGGACAGTAGAAGATTGGAAAAACATTGCCTTGGTCTGATGAGTCTCGATTTCTGCTGCGACATTCGGATGGTAGGGTCAGAATTTGGTGTCAACAACATGAAAGCATGGATCCATCCTGCCTTGTATCAACGGTTCAGGCTGGTGGTGGTGGTGTCATGGTGTGGGGACTATTTTCTTGGCACTCTTTTGGGCCCCCTTTTACCAATTGAGCATCGTTGCAACACCTTGTGGAATCTAGCCACAAAGAATTGAGGCAGTTCTGAAGGAAAAAGGGGGTCCAACCCGTTACTAGCATGGTGTACCTAATAAAGTGGCCGGTGAGTATATATATATATATATATATATATAGTGAAGGAAATAATTATTTCCTTGCTGATTGTGTGAGTTTGCCCACTGACAAACACATGAACAGTCTGTAGTTTTGAGGGTAGGTTAATTTTTGATACAATATCAAAAGTAAAATTCAGAGGATCACATTGTATAAATTATATAAATGTATTTGCATTTTGCAGAGAGAAATAGGTATTTGATCCCAAACCAAACACTAAGGGCTAGTTCACACGGCTTATCGCCGACGTAATTGCGGGGACGGATTTCGCCCTGCAATTATGCCGGTTGCCATGCAGCGGGGGCGGGGCGGGCGGCCGGCAGCTCGCCGGCCCCATAGACGTGCATTATTCACGGCGTGTACATGCCGTAAATAATTGACGTGTCACTTTCTCCCTGCTCGGCGTATCCGCCAAGCGGAGAGAGGAGACAGAATCCATAGTTCTCTATGAGAACTATGGATTACCGTAATGACAGAGACGGATTTCAGCCGCTCTGCAGCGCAAATACGGCATGCAGTACGGCTGAAATCAGTGCCCAAATCAGCCGTGTGAACGAGCCCTAAGAGTTCTGGTTCCTACAGACCAGTTAGATGCTCCTATTCAATTACTTGCATTAAAGACAGCTGTCTTAAATAGTCACCTTTATAAAAGACTCCTATCCACAGACTCAATCAGTCAGACTCTAACCTCTACAACATGGGCAAGACCACAGAGTTTTCTAAGAATGTCAAGGACATGTTTATAGACCTGTACAAAGCTGGAATGGGCTACAAAACCATAAGTACAACACTGGGTGCAAAGGAGACAACTGTTGGTGCAATAGTAATGGAAGAAATACAAAATGACTGTCAATCGACATTGATCTGGGGCACCATGCAAAATCTTACCTCGTGGGGTATCCCTGATCATGAGGAAGGTTAGAGGTCAGCCTAAAACTACATGGGGGAAACTTGTTAATGATCTCAAGGCAGCTGGGACCACAGTCACCAAGAAAATCATTGGTAACACATTACACCATAATGGTTTAAAATCCTGCAGTGCCCGCAAGGTCCCCCTGCTCAAGAAGGCACATGTGCATGCCCGTCTGAAGTTTGCCAATGAACACCTGGATGACTCTGTGAGTGATTGGAGGAAGATGCTGTGGTTAGATGAGACAAAAATTGAGCTCTTTGGCATTAACTCAACTCACCGTGTTTGAAGAAAGAGGAATGCTGCCTGTGACCCAAAGAACACCGTCCCCACTGTTGAGCACAGAGGTGGAAACATTCTGTTTTGGGGATGTTTCTCTGCTAAGAGCACAGGACTACTTCCCAGCATCAATGGGAGAATGGATGGAGCCATGTACTGTAAAATCCTGAGTGACAACCTCCTTCCCTCCGTCGGGACATTAAAAATGGGTCGTGGCTGGGTCTTCCAGTAAGACAATGACCCAAATCATACAGCCAAGGCAACAAAGGAGTGGCTAAAAAAAGAAGCACATTGAGGTCATGGAGTGGCCTAGCCAGTCTCCAGAGCGTAATCCCATAGAAAACTTATGGAGGGTGTTGAATTTAGAGATAATCTGCAAAGAGGAGTGGACCAAAATTCCTCCTGACATGTGTGCAAACCTCATCATCAAGTCTTGTTTGCAAGAGGGATCAAATACTTATTTCTCACTGCAAAATGCAAATAAATGTATATAATTTATACAATGTGATCTTCTGGATTTTTTTTTCGATATTCTATCTCTCAATGTTAAAATTAACCTACTCTTAAAATAATAGGCCACACATGTCTTTGACAGTGGGCAAACTTACACAATCAGCTAGGGATCAAATAATTATTTCCTTCACTATATATAATTATTTCCTTCGCTATATAATATATATATATATATATATATATATATATATATATATATATATTTATATATATAGATGTATGTATATATATACACAGATATATATATATAAAATGGGGAAAAAAGGCAGCACATCCAGAAGAATCAATGCATAGGGTGCAAAAAAAACCATCATATTATAAAGGGTCGGATGAACTTCTACCTCATAATTGGATAAAATAAAGGACATTGAGTCCAGCATAATGTGGCGCGTGTTCATTGACGTCTGTAGAAGCACAGAGCGCATGACCAGCAGCAAACAGTGTCGTGGATACAGCTGAAGAACGGAGCAAAAAGCCTCGCCTCACGCATGCGCAGAGCAATATAATGTTAGACGCCATCTTGGCTAAGGGCATCCAGCTTATTTAACCAGCGTCTGAATACTAGATTGCGATGTTATTGCTATCAGCGCTGTTTAGTTAGAAATGCTATTAGATCAATGAAGGGTAAGTATAAAATTAAATAAAGTACTCTGGAAAAGCCTACTGTCGTCTTTTATTGCTGCAAAATGAAAAGAGGCCAAAATAAAAATTAAGAAGGGAATACGTGCAAGAAAATCTGTGCATATAAGATGTAAAGACAATGAGCACATAGACTGGACCAAAACCACGTCATCATAAATAACGCAGAATGTACATCACAGTTACATCCCTTCACAAGCAGTGTCATTCATTTTCACATTAATGGGTATGGATAAACAAAGCCAACATACAACCCCTAACACACATCACAAACTGTGATACGAGACAGGGGCTGTAAAAGTAAGTCCTACAGCTCACAATTGACTCCTAACTTTATAACATAAAGGACAATGGCAACATTGGCAAAAAGATGTAAAAATAAAAATCTAAACAAAATTAAATAGGATGCCACCAAAGACAATAAAACCCACTGACATGCGCACTACTAACCAACAGAGAAACGACAAACAAGAAAATGTTTTTTAAAAATGTAATTTATTAAACTATAAAAAGAAAAGAAAAAATGTAGGAAGATGTTCCTGATTTCCCAATTTCTTGATCTGTAAAGAAAACAAAAGAGAAAATACCATCAGTATCATAAATAGAAAAAAAATAATAATAAAAATTTAAAAATATGAATATCTAATAATGATACACACACACACACCAAAAGGTGTCCAGAAGGAAAATGGGGCAAAGCACTTACTGGTGTCTAATGTACAGCATTAAATTATTTAGACATTTTATAAGTAATTTTAAATTCAACATTAAGCCCATTGGTTTCAAAGCATTTAATTTGTAAATCCATTCTAGCTCTTTCTTTTTTGAGCATGGTAGAGCGAGCGGTAACCACTTCTGTTCAATGGAGAAACATTATCTATAACCATACTCTTGAAATCCCATTCAGTATGTCCTGCTTCTAAAAAATGTTTGGAAAGAGGAAGATCTAATCTCTTTTTACATATAGAGTGGCGAGGCCATTGTGACGTGTTTTGAGATCACAGGTTACTCACCTACATAAATCTTTTTACATGGGCACCATCAGACATATATGACTTCTTCTGAATTTCATGTAATATAAGATTTGATGGGAAACTTAAAGTATTTTAAATAATGATCCTACAATTGAATTTAGTAAGAGATAGAAATTTGTAGTTGATAAAGCGTTTAATGAGGATATCATTGACCAGCAATTACAATCATTCTTACTTGTTGATTGTCCTTTTACTCTGATACTATACCTTCTACCTAAAGTCCACAAGACATTGGCCAACCCACCAATTGTCTCGGGTAGAGAATCCATTTTTAGTCATGTTTCTCTTTTCTTGGAGAGAATATTGAGACTTCACTTTTAAAGCTAGGTCTTATATTAGAGACACAACAGAGTCTACAATCCTTGTCTCTTTAGATATTGTTAGCCTCTATACCTCCATAGATCATGAAAGTGAAGTTAAATCTGTGTCTAGAGTTCTAGAGAGCACTTAAAGAAGCCATTATTAACTTACTCAATTTAATACTGACATGTAATAATTTTTTGTTTGGAAATTTCTTTTATTTGCAATTACGTGGTACCACAATGGGTACTAATGTCGCTCCCACAAATGCAAATATTATTGATACCTACCTAGAGGAAGACTTCATCTATGTCATCTATACAAGGTGCTAAGATGATGGAGATATGATGATGATGTATTTGCCATATGGGTAGGTTCAGAAAAAAATTATTGGATTTTGTCTCTTTTCTTAACACTAGATTTACGATATCTTATTGACATGGCAAAGTATCTTTTCTTGCCACGAAGGTAACTAAATATGGGTCCACTCTTAACACAGAATTATTTGTGAAATCAGCAGCTTTAATAGCCGTCATCCACATAGCAAAATAATTAAATCTCTTCCCTATAGCCAGATGTTGTGTATTAAGAGGACTGTTGATAATCCTGAGAAATGTGAGAATTCTTTATCAATCATGTTGAAGAAATTTAAGGAATGGAGCTACCCTTTTGAACTTTTCCTTAATCATAAAAAACAGGTACAAGACATTGATAGCTCCACATTATTTTCACCTAAATCCAATAACATTACCAATAGAATTCCTTTTATTTCTAATTATAACAATCTTAGTACTTCTATCTCACAAATATTGAGGAAACGTTGGTATATTGTTAAGGATTGTTTCAGAAATATTAAAGAATTCCAAGTTCCTCCATTGATGTCAATAGACACACAGCAAACCTCAGGGATAGGCTTGTCAAAAGCGAAATCCCTTCTCAACAAAAAACCAAACAGTTGTTTGTGGTTAAGCCATAGTTTGGCACATTCCCATGCTTGAACTGTATCAACTATAAGGTACTTGAAAAGGCGAATTCTTTATTCATGCAAACACTAATGTTAGGTTTCCCATTAAATCTTATTTTACATGCAATGTAGATTGGGTCATATATGTTTTGTGGTGCCCATGTAAAAAGATTTATGTAGGTGAGACAACCTGTCATATCAAAACACGTCTCAATGGTTATCTTCACTCCATATGTAAACAGAGATTAGATCTTCCTGTTTCCAAACATTTTTTTGGAAGCAGGACATACTGAATGGGATTTCAAGTGTATGGTTATAGATAATATTTCTCCATTGAGGAGATGTGGTGATCGCTCTACCATGCTTAAAAAGAAAGAGTTAGAATGGATTTACAAATTAAATGCTTTGAAACCAATGGGACTTAATGCTGAATTTAAAATTACTTATAAAGTGTTTAAATAATTTAATGCTGTACATTAGACACCAGTAGGTGCCTTACCCCATTTTCCTTCAAGACCCCCCTCTTTTTGGTGTGGGTGGATCATTATTAGATGAAATTTCTATTTTATTATTATTTTTATTATTTTTTCTATACATGATACTGATGGTATTTTATCTTTTGTTTTCTTGACAGATCAAGAAACAGGGAGATCATAAAGATCCTCCCACATTTTTCCTCTTCTTTTCTTTTTATTGTTTAATAAATTACATTTAAAAAAACTTTTTGGTTTGACACTTTTCTGTTGGTTAGTGGTGCACGTGTCTGGCACCTTCTCAGTGGGTTTTAATGTCTTTGGTGGCATCCTATTTCATTTTGTTTGGCTTTTTATTTTTTCACCTTTTTTGCCAATGTTGCCATTGTCCTTTATGTTATAAAGTGAGGAGTCAATTGTGAGCTATGGGATTTACATTTACTGACCCTGCCTCGTATCACAGTTTGTAATGTGTGTTATATGATGTGTGATGTGTGTTGTGTTTTGTATGTTGTCCTTGTTTATCTCTGCACATTAATTGGAATATGGATGACACTACTTGTTAAGACAGACCTGGGCATTGTATTGCCTAAGGGCTGCATTCGGCCCGCTACTCAGCCGGATACGGCCCATGGCCCGTACAGTTCCCAGGTCCGCTTTAGACCATATTAATAGTAGCGCTGAGGGCCCGCCAAAGCAGGGTAGTGCTGAGAGGCTGCGGCGGGCCGTCAGTGCTACTATTAATATTCCCGATATTGGAACTGGGCAGTGGCGCGATGAAGTGAGCTCATCACGCCGCTGCCTCCCCTCAGCCGCACAGCCATCATAGGATGTGCTTCCGAGGAGCTACCAGTGAAGCATCCCGGCCTCGGCGGTGTGATGACGTCACGCCGTCAGTATCACGCAGAAGAGGAAGCCACTCAGCCAAGGAAAGAGGTAAGGTATTAGTGTTATTTTTAATAGAGATTACCTGCCTGAGGGGACCTATCTATATACCTGCCTTACTGAGGGGACCTATCTATATATCTACCTGAGGAGGTCTATCTATAGACCAGCCTTAATGAGGGGAGCTATATATACCTGAGTGAGGAGACCTATCTATATACCTGCCTTAATGAGGGGACATGTAGCTATATACCTGCCTTACTGAGGGGACGTATCTGTATACCTGCCTTACTGTGGGGAGCTATATATACCTGCCTGATTAAGAGGACATATATCTATATACCTGCCTGAGGGGACATATATCTATATATCTGCCTTACTGAGGGTACAGAGTAAGTTTCACAAAAATAAACCCAAAAAACTATTTTTTTTCCTGTTCACCCAATTTTTTTGTTTGTTTATTAGTCTGGTCCTCTAAAACCATCCCACGTTCTCATGCGGGAAAATTAATTGCCCACCCCTGTGTTAAGAGATGTAACTGTGACATACATTCTGCATTATCTATGATGACATAGTTTTGGTCTAGTCCATGTGCTAATTGTTCATCTTGTATGCACAGACTTTGATACACTTATTCCTTTCTTAATTTGTATTTTGTCCTCTTTTCATTGTGCGACAATAACAGACAACAATAGGTTTTTTCAGAGCACTTTAATTTTATACTTACCCTTCATTGATCTAAGAGCCTGTCTAACTGTCCAGCACTGGTCACAAAACAATTGTGATCTAGTATACAGGCGCTGATTAAATAAGCTGGATGCCCGTTGACAAGTTGGTGTTGATCATCATTGTATATTTCTGCGCATGCCTGAGGCGAGGCTTTCTGCTCCGTTCTTCAGCTGTATCCACAACACTGTCTGGTGCCGGCCATGTGCACTGCGCTCCTATTGACGCCAATGAACACACACCACAGTATGCTGGACTCCATGTCCTTTATTTTATCTTATTATGAGGTAGAAGGAGTTCATCCCACCCATTATGATAATATGATGTTTTTTCTGTCTTTTCTATAATAATATTTTTCACTTCCTTATATATGAGATTATTATTTATGCGTTATTTACAATTTTGATGAACTTTTTGTATTGTTGATCTACATATTTTTCCTAAATTATATATTCACCACATTTGCATGTTAATTAGTACTTCCCTATAAAAATGTGTTGTATCCACCCACACCGGACATGGACATGATATAAATCACCTGTTTGTATCTTTCTACCATTTGTGAGTGCAGCGGAGTTTCCTTTTTTATATATGCATGTATATATATATATATATATATTAATATATAGTTTATATATATAGTGTATGTATGCATGTGTATAAATTTTTTTACATTTTTGTTTGAATATTTAAGCATTGAACACTGGTCTGATTTTGCATCTGCTAGAGAAACACCCATCGTTTCTACTAGACATGATAATTACAGATATATATGTACAAGTACTTGTAATCCTTGGAAAGTTAATTTTTATTTCCTTAACTGTAATATTTTAAAAAAAAAAATATTTTGAAACATTTAAAAAAAAATTAACAATTTGACAAAATAAAAAAAAAGGCTCTCAGGCAGTTCAGTATTTGCAAGATGGCTCTTTCTCGGCTCTTAAGCATTTTAATATTTATGTGCCTTACTTTAGCTGAATATAAATGACAAACTGGCTTTCGAAATTGTTTGGAGCCTATAGAACATTTTTCTATAAGCCTATGACTTAAGGGCATGGGATAATCCATGAGAGGGGTACGGTTTATATGATTAGTAAAAATAAATCTTATTTTAAACCCAGATATTAATACTTGGTCCATGTGCATCCATATAGACATCAAGTGTATTCCATGGCAAGTTCCTAAGGCTTTTGTTATGGTTTCGATTAGGAAATGTGATGCATCTCCCAAACTCATTTCTAATCCTTTAAAAATAATAGTTTACCATGCTGACATTAATATTGTAAAAACTAAAAAAAATTCAAAATTTTTTGTAATGCGCAAACTATATTGTTAGACTTTTTTCCTTGAAAATAAACTTATTTGAACTATTGAGGTTTTACAACATATGAAAATGTAGTGTTATATTTTATGCTACGTTTGATAACAATTTGAGTTGTCATGTGAAAAATATTAAAAAAGAAGAAATGTTGATAACGTATTGTGCCTTCTACTACCTTGCATATACAATATAGTAGAACACCACATCACATACACTCATGTTAAGAGAACTGGAAGGAAGGAGGGGGGAGCTTGGCGTCTTCTTTTCTTAAAAAGCATTTTTTTTTATTTGTTTGATTTTTAAGGGCTGAAGTAACATCATCTGTAATGTAAAAGGCGCATACAGAGCACTGCAGGGGTTTGGGGCTGTCACCTATTAGTTAAAAAAAATCTGAAGACTGCAGCTGCTTATCAAATAATTTGCTGATACGAGTCTTTCATTCTGCCTAAATTGTAAAAAAAAAAAAAAGATATATATAAGAGGAAAATCCCATTTCCAGCTCAACCAGAACCATAGCCAGGCAGAAACTCTGTTATCTCTGGGTAATTTCCTATGATTTATCCTGGATGTATGATCAGAAAATAATTTTTGAGTTTATGCATGTTTCCTAGAAAAAAATAAAATGATAATAAAAATGTATTTTCAAATTATTTTGTGATAAAACTTAATATCAATTATACATTATGTGGCTGAGTAGCAATGAGCATTGCTGACCCTATATTGATTAGGAATATTTATCTAAAACCTATAATATATGCAGATATATCACAAAAAGGATAAAGGTTAAAGTAATAAAATAATATAATGCTAAAAATGAAATATTGTAATGTAGTATACAGAAATCATTCTTGATGTACTGGTCATCTGTGGTGGTCTGAGGAAAAGATCTCCTTTTCAATTATTTAAAAGGCCTTATAGTAAGATAGTAAGATCCTGAATAAGTTAATGACAGATATAAAATATAGGAGGGCGTAGGGCAAATGTAAAACTGTTAATCTTAAATTTCTACAAACCTAAGTGTCATAGGCAGCGTGTTTGGTGCATCAAGCAGAACAAGAGGAGAATGGGGAGGTGTTTGTGAGGATGGAGGGGGTCTCAGGCATTTGGGCTTTTTTTTTTTCCGTGAATCCTTCTGAATATATTTCACAATTCATCAGTTTTGTCTTTCCTGCCACGAGTGAGGACAATCAGACCAGACACCCATTAGATTTTTCATGCATTTTTTTTTTCTCTTGTTCATGACATGTTGGCAGGGAGGATGGCAAGTCTGAAATCTTACCAAATGAGAAAAATGTCAAAAACTGAACTGACAGCTCGCCGTTGCCATGGTGATAGGCGATATTGAAAAAAAATAAAATATGATTCAGTTAATTCAAAAGGAATCAAGTTGGGTGTTTTGCGGTGCTATCTAATACTGATGAAAAATGAACCTTGATATTTAGGTTTCATTTCCCTGCATTCACAGCCATGTATGATGCTAGTACAATAATGAGAAAAGCTGCAAATAAAAATAAAATAATGTATATATGGAATAGAATCTGAACATATACTGTGTTATAAATAAGCCATAACCCATCGGATAGCAGACAGGCCTGTAAAGCACTGCTGGGGAATTAATCCACAGATCATGTACAGCAGAGGTCTCTTCTGAAAGATAACCCATCTTTTATGTTTTATCTGATTACTCAGGAAGGTGAGCTCGGAATTCCAACTCCATTGGTGTTTTATTAACAGCGAATGCTCGTGCAAACACATGATCCTTTTCTTGCATGTAATATAGCGACAAGCAACCTTTTCAAATGCAACATCACTGTAATATTTCATTTCTGCAGCATTGTTCATCTGAATCCATGCATTGGTTAATGCATTACATATATTAGGATTATCATGATAATTATTATTATTATTTAATTCAGTTGTAACAATAACCAAATTAGGCTTTAGGCTAATCTTTTAGAAAGTAACAGGTAGCGGGCGAAAATTGCAAGTTTTATATTTAATACCCTCTAGACAGTATTTAATGCGGCATAGAACAAATTAACAAGAGAAGGCTTGCTTTGAAGAAATTGCACCTAAATATTACACATTCAAGTCTTATCTTGTTTGCAGGATAGGCTGCAGTGTCACCTACTGGGGGGTGTTAGGTAGTGCATGGTTAACCCTGATTCTCTTTTTTTTTCCTTTTTATTGATGTCTCCTTCCATGAACAAAAAGAGGATTAGTTATGTTATTATGTATTTCCTAATTTTAGACACATACACAATGTACATAAAAAGATATATGGACATATTAACATCATTTAATAATCTCACAATTAATTTAAATACATGTGGTTAAATATGAATAATTATGTAAAGAAAAATGTATATTTGTCAGGCCAAGGTGCATGGAAGTACAATATTTTGTGTGTGTGTGTATTATAGACTTGTGTGTGTATATTATAGAATTAGTGTATATATAATATATATATTATATATATTATACACACACAAAATATTGTACTTCCATGCACCTCGCACAAGTACAATATTGTGTATCATTATAGATTGTGTATATATATATAATATTATATATATATATATATATATTGATATATATATATATATATAATATACACACCACACACACAATCTACAATAATACACACATATTGTTACTTGGTGCGAGGTGCATGGAAGTACAATATTTTGTGTGTAGATATACACATATATATGTGTTATATATATATATATATATATATATGTATATATATATATATATATATATATATATATATATCATACATACAATATTTCACAATATTGTACTTCCATGAACCTTGGTCTGATACATATACATTTTTCTTTCCATAATTGTTAATATTTAGCCAAATGTATTAAAATTAATTGTGAAATTATGAAATTATGTTATATGTCTTTTTATATACATTTTATACACAACCACATATATTTAATTAGATATATATACAGAGAGAGACAGACAGACAGATAGATAGATAGATAGATAGATAGATAGATAGATAGATAGATAGAAAGACAGATAGATATAGATAGATAGACTAGGAGAGCAGTACATCCAGGGTTATTCCGAGGAGAATGGTGCAGAAAAAGAATGTATATTGGCAGATACAGCCCTTAACTCTAGGGCTGAAATCAACAAGAAGAACATGCAATGACCCAAGCACTCCAAAAATTCAAATGGTCCTGTGAGAGGGCTGAAACATAGCACCTTGTTATTATCCTGATTATGGTTTAAACTCTTTTTTTTTAATCATTTCAGAATTTTTTGGAGTGCTGCAGTTTTTTATCTATCTATCCACATATATCTATCTATCAAATCTGTCTATCTCTCTCTCTCTCTCTATCTCTTTTATATATATATATATATATATATATATATATAGAGAGAGAAAAGAGGATGAGAGAGCGTGAGGGAGAGAGAGAGAGAGAGAGAGAGAGATAGTGTAGATAGATAGATAGATAGATAGATAGATAGATAGATAGGTGTGTATAGATAGATAGATAGATAAATAGATAGATAGATAGATAGATAGATAGATAGATCGATAGATAGATAGATATAGATATAGATAGATATAAATGGTAATAGTGACGTGAGACACTAATATATAGATTCCACTAATGAAGTCATCAATGCTTGGTAGTTATGACTACTTCAATGGACATAGGATTAAATAATGAATTATATATATGGGGTTTTATCACTCTAATCTAGTATAGTTCTCACAAACACATTTTTGTGAATTGTAGAAGTAGCTTCTCCAATGCTGTGACTTAACTGAATCACCCATTCAGTATTATCTATAGAACAACAGTAACAACTGGTACTAATAAAAGGAAATTAGGAATATTCCACTGTTCAGATGCACAATTTCCCTTAGATATCTGAAAATAATTTACTGAGATTATCACCTCTACTTTGGCAAGAGATGACTTTTGTTGTTCAAGTACTATTATTAAACTAAGAAAGTGTTTTCCACTATTAAATACAGTATTATTATATATTTGTCCTATAATGGTAGAAGGTAAAAATCAGCTGAGACGAGTGCTATGGGCAGAAACTGTCTTTCTCATTGCTGTTATAGATCAAAATGCTGATAACATATACAGATGAAGTAGAACTGAATGTATTATGGGAACTCTGAGAAATTCTTGGAGTTCACATAATTCGGTACGGGTACTTGCAGTCCTACGTAAGTCCCTGATCACATTTTGTGATATCATAATGAGTGCCAAATGAAAGACACAATATTATTTTCTGGACAAAATTAACATATGGTCTATAAGTATGTCCGGATGATTTATTTGCATATTTTCCATGGGTAATTCATAATAAATTGTAATGTTAAATATTTTATAATATTACACCAAACTATACCAGTCATTGAGCAACTAAGATGTATTATATTAGAGGAAAAACAATAAATTAAAATAATCATTGCAGTCCATTGTGTGACAAAATGTTGTCATTCCTTCTTCATTCCTTGTTATCTAGGATGACACCCATCATCCAGCATGCAACCTATCAGCATAATTTCACATAGATGTAAGCAGGATGTGCAGCTATAGGCTCATTGGCCCTGGTGAAAAAGTTCTGCTTGACTCTCTCTCAAACTTCCAGTTACAACTAAACAAATGGCGACAGCTATGAATTCGGATACGCCATTTTTATAACTTGGCGCCGACATACCAGTGTTAAAAAGATATAGAGAAGTATATAATGCAACAATATGAATGAAAGAGTTATGCGCCAAACATTTTTGACGCATAACACTCAAAATTGGCGCATAGAGTGTTATGCGTCAAACTTTGTATGGCAGTTTTACACCAAACTTTGGCGCATTCGAATTTGTTGTCAGGCGTACATTGCCCCAAGATTGACCGTACGCCCGTTCATACATCTATAGAACCGGTAATATACATTAAAAAAAATAGCAAATGCATAGATGTTGCCCTAAATCTTCACCATTTACACTAATAGATGCTCCTGTTTACATCAGAGCAGTAAAAGAGAAAAGCGTGGGATACAAGGGCAATGGCATTGGAGCAGTGGGTGACTTAAAAGCTTTGTTCTTTCTTCATATACACCAACATTTTTTTGACAGTGAGACTAGCCCTTTAAAGAGGTTTTCACATAACACACATTTATATTTTAGCCATAGATAGGTGATAAATATCTGATCACTGGGTGCCACACCACCGGGACCCCCACTAGAATGGGTGTTTCAAGCCCCAAGTCATTCTCACTGCATGACTACAATGAGGAGGAGTTTGAATACAGTGTTAGTCGAGTATATGTGGTGGCACTACATTCAAAGTCAATGGGACTGAGAATGTAGCTTAGTACAGCACTTCGCTATTACCATCAGCTTTATTGTGTCGAGCAACACAAGGCATTCACACTGTGAGGGTGCAGTGAGGTAGTACAAATTGGAACCTCTGCTCTAGTGAATGGCCCTGGTTCCAGCGGTAGGGCCACCAGCCTTCACACATTTATCACATAATCCCAGGCAAAGTGATAACCGTCTAATATAGAAAACCCCTTTAAGACCTGGTTCAGTTCGGAACCTCCGTTGCAGAGGTGGAACCAGACCCATTGTACATGGACAACAATGGCACCCAACAAATCCCATTGACTGCAATGAAGTCCATCAGGTCTCAGCTGTGGTATCCATTATTTTATGATGCAAATGTGAAGAATACCTAACTGACATTTACATATTAAAATGCATCACTTATCTATCTAGCTATCTATATTTATAGATATCTTTTTTTATTATGTATTTATATATTTTATTATGATTTACTTCTATATAGGTTTGTTTTTATTTATGGATGCATTTCATACTTATGGATTTATTTATTTTATATGGATGCATTCATTTATTTATTGATTGTTGTGATGATCAGTCAACCTTCAGGTATAACTTCTCAGTATGACAGATATACCACACTACACAGCGGAGTACATGCACCAAGAAGACTATATGTAAGACAATGACAGTGGATCGTGGGTCAGAAATCCTAGGAAAAGAGGCAGGCTCTGAATTTGTCATCTTCTAGATTTGCCCCTGCTCTCACTACATAGGACAACACTTTACTAACCGCAGCTCTCCCAATATCACCTCTTACACAAGCACCCTGTCTATGTCACATCTACACTACCAGCCCACTTGGACGCGTCGAGCTGCATTGCTGGGTCCCAGCTGCAACCCCTGTAACCACACCATTGGACAGAAACAGAAAATGTACACTATTCATTATATTGTCTTATTATGTACGTTCAGGTTACAGTTCGTAGTTGGTGCAAATGCTTTGTGACCATTGTTGAGACATAATATAACTAAAGCCTTTTTTTAATTAAAGACCATATCAAAGCATTAATAAAAACATGCAAAATAATATATGTATACTTAATGCAATGACAGGTAAATTTACTTAGCCCAAAGATATAGAATTCATCTTCTCTTTATGTATAAATCTATTTATCTATCTATCTACCATTTTCATATCAATGAATCTATCTGTCTTTTTGTCTGTTTTTCTATCTTATATCTATCTATGCCAAATCTATGTATCTATCGATTTATCTGTCTTTCTAATTTGTTATCTTAATTTAACTCATATCTATCTATCTATCTATCTATCCCATATCTATCTATCCATCTATCTATCTATTTTTCTATCTGTTTTTTTGTTTTTCTATCTTATACCTAATATCTAGCTATTTATTTATCAATCTGTTTATCTGTTTTTTATATATTATATCTCTGTGTATCTCACATATTTTTATTTATTTAAAATGTATCCAATATCTGTCTATCCATTCATAAATGTTGTCCAATATCAACATAAAAATAATTTCTGTGTGATTTTGTCCTGTTTAATTGGCACAACATTGTTGGCTTGATATAAAAACACACACAACAACACAGAAGTGTAAATTATTGATGTCTCTATTCTTAAAAAAGGCTTCACTATATTATTAATTTTAAATCTATGAATCTAATATGTATCTATTTATGTCTATATATAAGCCAATATCGACATAATAATGACTTCTATGAGAATTTTTCCTGCAGAAATGATACAACATTGTTGGCCTTATATAAAAACATACACAACAACATGGAGTCTATCTAACAATTGTAAATTATTAATAAGTCTCTATTCTTAAACAAGCCTTGTCCTGTGGTTGTGCCATGTCACTGCCCAGTTTATATATAGTGTCCCTCAAAGGCCTGGGGAGTAGCCTGTGTGTTCATAGATACAGAGAGAGCAGGCAGCTATTGTGGAGAGTTCCTTTATCTAGAAGCTGGACCACACATGCTTGCTCATTCATAGCCCCTCTACTTCGCATCATCTTTCTTCAGGGTTTTTAAAGGACCTCAGCCTGGGCGGTCTGCTGATAACTTAGAGTAGAAGGGGCACTGGATCCTGCAGAACAGCACATAATAGGGCACAGCAGAAAACCATAAACTCACAGGAGACTGTGTCACAGTGAAGAAAACTGTTTTGCACTGGTTAAAGGAGCACACCTGATGCCAGGTAGAGTGCCTTCATTAACTCATTTACAAAGAAAAGCTGGATTCACATCCATTCTCTTCCACAAGAGACCCCCTTCCCTCCCCAACACAATACAGGGAATACCAGACCCGGGCTGGAATCCATAACTGAGGATCATTTTAAAAAATATTGTAGATGCAAATATTACTGATTGCTACCTTTGCATAGTAATGACCATCATTGTTTTACATGCAAACAGGTTTTCCCTACAGGTATATGAAAACTATACAAAAACGCGCCATTTACCTTATGCTGTCAGTCAATGAATTATTGATGATTTTATATTACACCAACCTGAATCCTGAGGGTATAAATCTTACATAAGCCGTGATAGCAGTATATGTGCAATACCACAAAGAATTGCTGCAGAAAGTAAAGGTGAGTCTAGGATTGAATTTAAAATTCTAAACAACAAAATTCTAGATAGAGATAGACGGATAGACAGATAGATAGATAGATACATACATACATACATACATACATACATACATTTAGATATATACATACATACATAGATAAAATATAAATAGATAAATAGTTACTACATAGTTAGTAGATAGATAGATAGATAGATAGATAGATAGATAGATAGATAGATAAAACATGGTAGATAGATAGAACTAAAAAAACAGATATATAGTTTGATAGATGAAACATAGCCAGTAGATAAGTAGATAGATCTATACAAATAGACAGATTGATAGTAGATAGATGGATGGATTGACAGATAGATATACAGTAGATACAGATAAATACATAGAATAAATCAAATAGATAGCTAGAATAACACAAATAGAAAGAGTAATATAGACAGATAGCATATAAATAGATATATAATAGATAATAGATATTTTGTGCACATGTGTGTATAGATAGATAGATATTAGATAGATATGATAGATAGATAGATAGATAGATAGATATTAGATAGAGATAGATAGATAGATAGATAGATAGATAGATAGATATTAGATAGATATAGGACAGATAGATAGATAGATAGATAGATAGATATTAGATAGATAGATAGATAGATAGATATATAGATAAATATATAATATATAGATAGATATAAGATAGATTAGATAGATAGATATTAGATAATAATAATAATATATATATATATATATATAGATAGATATAACAAGATAGATAATAGATAGATATTAGATAGATAGATAGATAGATAGATAGATAGATATATTAGATAGATATGAGATATATATAGATAGATATAACAAGATAGATAGATAGATAGATTAGTAGGAAGATAGATAGATAGATAGATAGATAGATAGATAGATAGATAGATAGATAGATAGATAGATAGATAGAAAACAGAGATAGAAAGAATACAAATGCTGAAATAAATGTGACTTTGCCATTGGTTAATATTCTAAAATGAAGCCGTATTATGGTTCTCATAAATCCTAAGCCTGTACCACACATTATATAACACTGGAAATCTTCTGTTTTAATAGACTGTATGGCATTAACCCTATAGACTATTGAGTCGGCCTATAGGATAGATAGATAGATTTTTATAGGACTAGTTATCATGCAAATTAAGGCAATATGTATAATGTATAACAGATATGGCAGAGACAAATTTGTTATTTGTTTCACTAACAGCATTAGCTACATCTTACGGAAAACCACAGCTATTACTTTGTGTCATCTGACAAACTTAGCTCAGCTTCCTCTGACAAACTAAGCTCTACTACAGTGCATGATTGCGAAGACATTATTTGCTGGCCAGCTGACGTCGAAAGCACGGATATAGCTTTATGGTTGCTATTATATATCATAAAGATGCTATTATGGTGATTACACAGTACATATTCCTCATCATAAAAGTATATATTGCAAAACCCTTTGAAATAATGAATCTGCCCACCTAGTATTTTATGCTGTTTGATGCAATGTTATTAATATCATTCCAGGAAATTACTCCATAAGCCTTATAGTTGACCAACATCTCCCAAGCAAGTTATCATGTCCGTACCACAGAACGGAGTGGCCAAGGCATATTATCAATTGCCTTAGTCCAGCCTGCATAAATATACAGGAGACCAGATGTTGGCCTGTAGGCTGAAGCTGGCTCATAGACTCCTAGGAGGGGAAGACGACCACCAAAATTTATTCATGACTGGCAGGGATATATTTATGTCATGCTATACACAGAGACAAGCTATCAAATGTCCCATCTATGAATCCAATGAGTGTAAGCTGCACAGCAGTGTGATTTATTTTACATGCTCCCAAGAGTTTGCCAGCTTTTGCACAGAGCTTCAGCATCTTATACGATTGTCAATGACATGTTACTTACAGCAAAACAGGATCCGACGACAACCTGACACCAAAAACGAACGTGCGCCAAACTGTTGTAACCGTCACTCACCGCCATGACAGAGTCTCCTGTGATCTGTATACCCTTGTAATTTAGCAATATTCTGACAACATGCACTTTGCAAATGATAACAATCTGTAATGATCATAATCAAGATGATGTTAATGGTACAATTAAAAATTCAATTATATTTTCTGAAACACGTTTAAGGAAGATCTGCACATCAATCAGTCGCATTTACATCATCACAATTAATATGATGTGATTCAGCTGTCAGCAAGGTAATTAAAGCCATTGTTTAGCTAAATATATTTAATCGAATCAAATAAGTATTCATCCACAGTCAGGCTCATTTCCGCAAATATATTTTTCTGTGACATTTATTTGGCAGTGTATAAAAATTATTCCTAAAAAAAAAAAATATGTTCCCTTTTTTTATGATAGGTGTTAAAAAGTAATTAGCGGAGGTAATATTGTTTATACTAATGTGGTACCTGTGTGTGATTTCACTTTGCACTAAGGTCACCTTCACACATAGACCAATAGGAGCAATTATGTGACAACACAAAATACCACATTTTCATAATTAGTATTAATATATTAAATTGCATGATGTAAAATTAGTGTAGAAAAAACAACAATAAAGAATTAAAGCAAACAAAGCCTAAAGCTTGTGATATCACTAATTATAATACTTCTTTCTTTAATTTATATCTATTTCCCAAGAAATATTTAAATAACTTGCAGTAGAAAAAATGAGTAAAACAAAAAATGTCCACTAGACCTATAAATAAAGTATCCACTTTCATCCTTCTTTGCTGTAACCTTATTATGTATGATGTATCTAATAATTATAATTTTAGAATAGTTAGATATGGTGTTTTTTTAACCAAATATGTAATATATGTCTTTATTTAAACAACTCCAAAAATACCAGCAAAACATTTTTTAAATTAATTACAATTATTAGCATTTGGGCCTAAATTTAAAACTTACAGCAATTACGACCTGTACCACCAAGAACATCTACTAAAAATTGAGGAATATACCAAAATGAGTTAAATATTTTAAAAACTAAAATATTACAGTATTTGCATAAATATATTTCTATTTTGAAATTCAGAGTAAAAACCATTAACACAAGGAACATGCAACAATTTGTCTGAAAAGCACAGACCCCTCTAATGATCTGAGCTTTGAAGACTTAAGCATGATTTTAATATGTTTTTTAAGTGTTTCATTATAACGGAGCAAGTGTTAAAAGTGTTTTAGGCTGCCCCAGCTGTTCCTGCGCATAAAGCCTCACTCCCAGTAACAGCTTTCGTTACACATTTTTGTGGAGGGCTTTCTGCAGCTATACGATCAGCTTTTGCATATTTTTATGCCACTTTCATATTGAGAATAAACTCTGTCATTTAGATTGCTCCCTTTCACACTACATCTGGCACTGTCATTGCCTGCAAACAGAACGGGAATTTGTGATTGAAAATGTGACACCTAACTCATTCGTATGCGTCTATTTCACTTTCCGTTTCTTCTGGGATTACAGAGTTTGTACTACATAATATGTATATATATATATATATATATATATATATATATATATATATATATATACACACACACGCACTATATACTGTATATATGTACTGTGTATACCAGTGTGTGTATACGGAAACATATATGCATGTATGCATATATGTGTAAATATATATATATATATATATATATATATATGTGCATAAACAGATATATATATATGTAATATATATATATATATATATATATATCACAGGACTGTGTGTTCAGTATATATATATACACACACACCATCACACACACACACATATATATAGACCACCAACAAACTCTCAATATTTATGCCTGTTCATTATTTTTGAGCATTGGTAATGATTTATTTAAGTCTGGCCAATGTCAAATGACCACATACCCCAACAAGAGATTTTTTTTAACATGTTGTGTCATGTAATGTCCCCATACTTCACTGAACATGGCACCATATCTGCCTTTGCGTGACTACCTTTGCTCTACCTTTTAACAAAGAATGAACATGTATTTTTTTGAAAAGTCCTTTAATCCCTTTTCAATGCAGTGATTTAAAGACGATACCAAATTTATATAGTTTTTTTTATATTAAAATTTTCTTTGCACCAGAATGTGAGACCAATAGCCTTTTATTGCTCTGCTACATGAATACATATACAGCTGTTTGATCAGTTTTTTATTGCATTTTATTTTGACGTTCAGGATGAATAGGGTTATATTTTAATGCATCAGAGATTTACAGACATGGCAATGCCAATTATGTTTATTTTTTATAGAATAAATAAAAAAGAAGATTTTTTTAATATAATGTTTAATACTTCTTTTTAGTCTCCCTGCAATATACTGCAATACTTATGTTTTTCAGTATATTGTTAAATTATTTTTTTCTCCTACATTTATTAGTCTACCAGCTTTATGGCCTAACAACATATTGTGATCATATCACTGACAATGGCATCTAAGTGGTTATTTGGCTGGAATTGGGAACATTTCTGATCCTAGCTTCTGACTATAAGTGTCAATAGTAAATAAAAATCAACACCTATCATGTAAAGAGCGAGTAAGCTCATGAGCACACACCATGCTTTCCTCTCAATATCTTTGTGTATATTTATGGCAAATGTTGAGGGTTAAATATTAAAATAAAATGTGATGCAACATTTCTTATAAGCAGCCAACTAGATATCTTATACTGTAATAAAAGACTGGTTTGAGAAAATTATTTTTTCTTCTTTTTAAAGGGCTTATTTGATTAAGAAAACCTATTTTTAAATATCTTATAAGTCCTTTTCTCCATGAATAGCCAAGTAGAGCAGTCAGCATAAACAGTGTCGTTGGACAGCCTATTGATAATAACAGTGTAATTCTTGATTTGCCCAGGGGTGGCACTGTAAGGAAATTGTATGCTTGTTGTCATGTTCCCAGCAGTGGGGCAATCTGTAATCAGGTTATTTTTGAAGGGGCTCTTGATAAGTAGACTAAAATAGACTAAAGTAGACCACCGCTTTAAGAGGAATAAAATGCCCATGTATCTGAATGTGACATAAGCTCTTTATTTTGTACTTACATTACAGTGTGCTTTGGTATATCTAGAAGATACCATTCATTTACAATATAACACAGGCAGGATTAAGTTTTTGTATAACAGACCATCCAAAAACAACTGAACCTAAAACACAACATTTATAATACTACAGTTTATACAATGAGCTGGAAGACCTCAAGACTCGACATATGTGACATAAAGTAGTAATTATAGGGCCAGACACTTCTCAGAACCTCATATCAGTCACTCCTTTAAAGAGGGGAGTTTCTCCTAAGCTTAAAATGACTGATCAAAGGGAACGATTGATGTAATTCTATTTCACTACAAATATGGCAGATATGATAGATTGCAAACCAGCAACTGATTGTACCAGAAGGAATAGTACTGTAAAATTCATTATTTACAAAGTAAAGATACAATACGAGGGTTTTGTCTGTTAAGACTAAAGGTGACAATGCATATGAGGTTAATTTTGGCCAAACTCACTGATTTCAGTAGAATTGGCTCACAATTTAATGTGTATGTGGGTGTCCATATTTTCCCCTTGGAGAAAGGAAAGATTGGACAGTTATATTTTAACACGTTCCTTTTGTTTCCTTCCAAATCATAGAGATTTTATTGCAGTTAAGTTCTACAATTCAACTAAGCCCAGTTTCATACAGTCTCTGTATAGCCTGTATGGCAGCCCTAGCAACAGGAGTCCAATATATGTCACAATCAATAGAGATTCCAAATTCTGATATCCTTTGAATTAGTCTTATGAAGCCTTTTTAACTCAAATTGTCAATGCAAATACATGCACAGGAGTCTATAATATTATGTGTCAAGCATACTGTACCTATCTAATTAATGGTCAATATCTTGTAGGTTAGTTCACTACGATTGGTGTCAGATGTCTAACTTCCCTTTAAGACAGTAATCCTATCATCGCCTTTACAAAAATCATAGTAAAATTTGTGATTTCTTGGTAGCTATTAAGGACATAGTATTTGCCCGTTTCCAGGTACTATAAACCCTACACTTAAGACTTCAACTTAAAGTCACTTTAGACAAATGGAACTGGATGTTGTCATGACCTTCACATGTTAAATAGATGGAAAAGACGACTTCAAGACAAAGACAAAGAAAATCAGCATTTGTAAAGACTGTTACTGGTGTGTACTTAGTGTAGAGGAGGCAGGTATGGAAAAGAAGATTAAGGAGGGAAAGCTTAAGAATATCAGTAATGTTGTCTATACCTATATAATTACTAACCTGGGATTGGCTTTTGCTAGTAATGACTTAAAACGCAAACTATTCGGACATATTCAAGCCTAATATGTATCAAACAGTCTATGTGAAACAGAGAAAGATGGACTTGGGATAGGGGAATAGGGGGACTGCAGTACCAAGAAAGGCTGTCAAACTGGTTATTCAGCCTAGAATAAAGACGGCTTAAGGGTGACTTTATTGTCATGTACAAATATATGAATGGACAGTACAGAGATCTCACATTATCTCTTTACACCTAGACCTGTAATCATGACACAAAAGCATCCTCTGCATCTAGAAGAAGGAGGGTTTCATGTCATCACAGAGAGGGATTCTTTACAGTAAGAGCAGTGAGACTGTGAAGTTTGTTTCAACAAAAGGTTGTGACAGTGGCTTCCTTAAACAAATTCAGGAAGGATCTATATGCATTTCTTGAAAAACATATTATAGAGATTTATTCTGATTCAGCAAGGAAGTTTTGCTCTTGTGTAGGGCGTTTGGCATCTGCCTCATAGAGGTTTTTGCATTGTTCAGGATCAACACATTAGGGTTATTATTTGGACTTGATTGATTTGGGTCATTTTCCAAAGCTTATCTACAATGTTACTTCCCACCAATCGATACAGAAGTTAATGTTGACAGCTAAGTACAGAGGTATTACAAGTGAATAATCTATTTATATTCTTGGCTGAGAGGTTGTCTGCTTTTTGGTAGAAGGGTCCAATGACAATGCACTAATCAGAGGGTGCCCCCCCAGATGGTACCCCAGGTTAGCAGCAAATGCTTTAAGAGGTTTTGCCACAAAGTAAAATCGATGTGGGAAATTTGGAAACTAAATAATAAACATTTTCACCATTCATCATTATTAAAAATTCTGGACCATTTTTGTTTTAGCTGCTCCTTTAATGATCCACTGTTTACAGCTCGTCTCCAGGGGATACGACCAGGGCTGAGAGCTCCTCAGTCCTGGTCAGACATGCTCATACATCACTTCTCCTCTCAGGCAGCTACTGAGTGTTCAAATCCCAGGTGCTGTCACTCTATTCCTGTCCTCTGTATTCCTTAGTAATTAGTCAAACAGTGCAAATTAATAAAAAAAAAGAAACCTCAATGAGGTATGTGCATTGATAAAGAGAAAAAAAACACAGGTTTGGTTCCTGTAGGGGATTAAATCTAGGACCCTTGTGCTGTGAGCAGGGGCGTCGCTAGGCTGTTTTTTTCGGGGCTCGGGCCCCGAATAAAACCCCCTGTGCCCCGAACCTCCCGGGCTCCAGGCCGCTGCCATGGGCCTGGAGCACCGACCTGCCCTGCAGCTACATGTGCGTCCGCTGGACGCACATACAGCTGGAGGGCTTCTGCGGAGTAGAGAGCGAGCGCTCCCTGCCCCGCAGACAGTGTCGGTACCGTCTCCGGTTCCGACACCGCGGGCCGCCGGTCCCTCATTGCCACTGCGGACCTGCCCGCGGCCCCGTGCGGCTCAGCTGGCAGCGGCGCGATGTAATGACCTCATCACGCCGCTGCCTGTCCTCAGGCGCACAGCGCGTCACAGGCTGTGCGCCCGAGAGCTGCCGGAGGAGCGTGGGCTGAAGAGGACAGAGCGCGCTGCGCACGGGGGAACTAAGTGTGAGTATTAATGTTGTTATTTTTATAGCGTTTACCTGCCTGTGTGCCCCTATATACTGCCTGTGGCCCTATATACTGCCTGTGGCCCCATATACCTGCCTCAGTGCCCCTATATACTGCCTCAGTGCCCCTATATACTGCCTGTGGCCCCCTATATACTGCCTGTGGCCCCATATACCTGCCTCAGTGCCCCTATATACTGCCTGTGGCCCCTATACTGCCTGTGGCCCCATATACCTGCCTCAGTGCCCCTATATACTGCCTCAGTGCCCCTATATACTGCCTGTGGCCCCCTATACTGCCTGTGGCCCCATATACCTGCCTCAGTGCCCCTATATACTGCCTGTGGCCCCCTATCTACTGCCTGTGGCCCCCTATACTTCCTGTGGCCCCATATATACTGCCTGAGGCCCCATATACCTGCCTGTGGCCCCATATATACTGCCTGTGGCCCCCTATACCTGCCTGTGGCCCCCTATATACTGCCTGTGGCCCCATATACTGCCTGTGGCCCCATATACTGCCTATGGCCCCCTATACCTGCCTGTGGCCCCCTATACTGCCTGTGGCCCCATATATACTGCCTGAGGCCCCATATACCTGCCTGTGGCCCCATATATACTGCTGGCGGCCCCATATACTGCCTGTGGCCCCATATATACTGCCTGCGGCCCCATATACTGCCTATGGCCCCCTATACCTGCCTATGGCCCCCTATACCTGCCTGTGGCCCCATATACCTGCCTGTGGCCCCATATACTGCCTGCGGCCCCATATACTGCCTGCGGCCCCCTATACTGCCTGTGGCCCCCTATACCTGCCTGAGGCCCCCTATACTGCCTGCGGCCCCCTATACTGCCTGTGGCCCCCTATACCTGCCTGTGGCCCCATATACTGCCTGTGGCCCCATATACTGCCTGTGGCCCCCTATACCTGCCTGTGGCCCCCTATACTGCCTGTGGCCCCCTATACCTGCCTGTGGCCCCCTATACCTGCCTGTGGCCCACTATACCTGCCTGTGGCTCCCTATACCTGCCTGTGGCACTATATTCCTGTCTGAGCCCCTATATACCTGCCTCAGTGCCCCTATATCTATATACCTGCTTGAGAGTGCCCCTATATTTATATACCTGCCTGAGAGTGACCCTATATCTATATACCTGCCTGACATTGACCCTATATCTATATACCTGCCTAAGTGACCCTATATTTATATACCTGCCTAATTGAGGGGACCTATACACCTACCTAACTGAGGGGACTATATACCTATAAGTAAGGAGTTGCTGAAAATGTGAGGATTCTAAGATATTTGTGTCCAAATCCTCAGGGACGAGTCGTGGCCGGAGAAATCAGCATGAAGGTGTGAACCGATGGAGAAGAAAAGGGAAAGTGAATGACGCTGATCAGAAAAGACGTCTCCGGTGAGTCACTAAATGTAACTGCAGTGTAATCACTTATATTTCTGCAGAGCGTCTACATACAACTAGTATCTACCACTATCTGGTCACTGTATGGCGGTGGTATATGTAATCAGAGGCTGTGTACAGCTGATGGTCACATGTGGGGGCCGCATTCCGTCAGGGTCTGGCAGGAGTATTTGGTCCTTTGTAGTAATAGTTTTGGGTCTTGGTTTTGTAGGAGTATTTTTAGTAACAATCATTCGTCTGGTATATTTGCTCCATGTATCAGTGGATTAGATGGTGACTGTTATTTAGGGGTATTACACTGTCATACGGAGGTGAGCGGTTTTTAAAAAGTAAATTTGTCATTGGTGATTTTCATTGTGCTGTGACTGCTGAGGCAGGTATATAGATATAGGGTCACTCTATGTGGAATATGCTGAAAATTAGTGACAGGAGCAGAAGGTTTTTCTCTGTAAAAATACATCCGCAGTTCACAATGTGGCGTGAAAAATGTCGTGTGAACCCAGCCCTACTGAGCAAAACACAAAGGGCCCGGGCCCCGGATGTTTTAGGACCCTAGCAATGCCCCTGGCTGTGAGGTAAAAGCTTTAGCTCTGAACTACTCACAGATTCATACATAAACAGACCTTTCTTTGACAATAGAGAGGAAAGGCCTGGTGATGTCATTCTGCTTGGTCACTTGATATGCAATTTAAACAAATCACACACGCCCCCTTCTGAGCACACAGAGCTGAAGAGCTGGATGCAGGAGGTATGAAATGAGATAGTGGCAAAACCCCTTTAATTTCTCTGCAGTGCCACCACTGGAGACATTTCTCACATTTCTCACAGTTCTCACAGAAATCAATGGGCTATCCATGTAATGCACAGGTGTACTTGGTTCTCCATAGTAAGTTATGCCAGTTATGGGCACTGTCTGCTCTAGCCACCACATGAGGGTTCTAAATACATCTTGACCACCTCTTTAAAAAACAGGCAAGCAATTTAAAGCGTTATTATTGGTGTGGGTGCTAAATTATTGATAACATGCTATTTACAATGTTTACATGTACATAGGGTTATATTGTATTGAAATTGTAATACCTGGAGTGCCCTAATATACCCTTACAAACTGACTCTCCCATTAAAATCATTGGTAGCTGTGAGTACATCAATGTCTATGGTGGGAATGCCCTTTTAAAGAAAATAACTGTTAATATATTTCTTAGATATATGTGAGATGATCATCACCACTGATTTCCACACACAGGCAGTAGCTCTGAACCACTTTGGTGCTATGGAGAGATTTTAGTTATTGGAAAGCTCTGACATCATGCACTTAAACACAGTTGATTCTGACACATTGGGCTCCCTGGACTCCAGGCTGATATCTAACCTACCCTGATACATGGTAGAAAACCTTGGGGCAAGAAGGACAAATTTGTGCTACTGCTGTGTCTTGTTTACAGAAGTCTGCTTATACCAGTGGTTGACAATCAGTCAGGTTCTGAGTAGATTGTGGAGGGGTCGTTCAAACAGCTGTACAAAAGTAATGGCAGTACTAACTGAACAATGTCTGGCTTATAGGTTGGCATGGAGTAGGTTGTTGTGAATGTTCACATCAATACACTGACAGCAGCACAAAGGAACTTGGAAGTCAGCCCATCACTGGATATTTCTTGGCACCATAGATGCCACAGACCAATGTAGGCCTGTTGTGTTGTCTATGAGAGGGCAGATCTATGGCACAGTGGGTGCAATAACATCATTTCATGCTTCTTTGTCAGGACAAAGGCCAGAAGAGACCTATGGTCTACACCATGCCCCTGAGGGCAACATAAGATCTGATTAGAGGAGCAATGGATATCTTTTACTTTTCATCTGTGGCACACTTAAAGGGGTTTTATCATTACAAAGATCATGTCTCAGATTATGGGAGCAGTAAAAATAAGCACTTTTGAAATTGGGTTGCATTACCTCAGTCACTTAGTTTAGCAGATATGAGCTTTTCTGTAAATCTGTGTTCTATTTCTGCTGTTGCTGGTCGGACACACCCCCTGGACGTTTCCCTCCCCTAGACACTCCCCCTGCACTGTGATTGGCTGGCTGGCATTTCATTCAGCCTGTTGGGATACGCCCCTAGACAGGAAATGCCCCGGCCACGTCCCCTACGCTGTGATTGGCTGCCTGCACACTCTGTGTTTACTCCCCTCTGAGCTGTTAAAATCGATAGTGAAACCAAGGTCTGCTGGCTCTATATACCTCTCCCAGCTCTAGGGTGAATGATCTGGGCAATTACTGCCTGTTTAAAGGGCTTTTGCCAAGAGGTTGATTCACCTCCTCACAGGTCCAGTCCTTAAGCTGCTACTTTGAAAAGAGGGCACTCTTTTCCTCAGATCTAATGCAAGCCCCGCCTTCTTATGACATCATCATCTGTAGTGTATAAAATAAGGATTCAACACAGTGTTTGTACAAGCTGTATGTGTAGTATAGTGCTTAGCTGATCAGCTCTGCAAGAGAGAGGTTAGCAGTTCAAGCCCCATCAGTAGTTTTTTTTTATTTTCTTTTATAAATTGTACACATATGTAAAGATATGAAAATATATGTGTAGACATCAATAATTTTATTTATATACACACACAAAGCTCCCCTATATAGTGTCCCATCCTCACAGTCACACCAAGCACTTCCAACATATGTGATACAATGCATATACTCTGGGGGATGAGACATGATATAGGGGGGAGCTATATATGTGTATATATATCATTATAGAGTTTGACATATAGATTTTAGATCTCTCTACATATGTGTAGACTTTAGGGCGGAATATCTGTGAGGGACTAGAACTCCAAACCCCTTCATTGTAAAAGCAAAGCTCTACCACTACATTACCAGCCCAAGTTAGTTATAGGTTGAGCAGGGTCTTCTCTCAAAGCTGAATGCTTCTCTCCCCATTGTTTTCACTCATGTCACTGACAGCAAGCAGAGATCTTTACTTGAAGCTGAAATGTGTCCTTATAGTTGAGTAAAGATCTCTGCCTGTTGTCAATACAATTTAGGTGAACACCACTAGAACAGAAGTAAAAGCTGCTGGCTTTCAGTGTAATTTGTGTGTAAACTAAGAGATATAACAGGTGCTTGCTGTCAGTGAACGTTGAGTGATAGAATTGACATCTTTACTTAGGTGAGATCTGCTTTTTTACACTTTTTTTTTATGACTTTCTTTTAGGAAAGTGCCTAACTTATGATTTCTAAGCATCCCACGTCGACATTACATGGTGGCAAAACCCCTTTAAGTCACAGATCCCCTCATATAACACAGTATTATAGAGTCTCCTGCCTGTTAACAGGGGGAGAGAAGGGTAGGAGGGCAGTGTGTATTGCTCCATATAAAACAGTAACACAGACTGCAGCCTGGTAACAGAGGGGAAGAGGGGGCAGTGTGCATATCTCACATGTCTCATCTGTGTGTATAATTGCATATAGCACAGCAGTGAGCTTGTGGAGCCTGAAGGCTGCAGACATAAGCATGCAGGAGGCTACAGAGCTGTTATATCCAGACAACCTTCTGCATCCCCTGCTTCATACAAAATGATGATGTCACAGTTCTTCAGTGAGGGGAGACACGCCTCCTGGGAGGAGAGACACGCCTGCTGACAGGAGAGACACGCCTCCTGAGAGGAGAGACTTGCCCCTGGATTTAAAAACTCAATCTCAGAGAATTAGCTGAAGAGCACGAACAGTGCAAACGATAAAACTCCTTTCATTTTAGGAGCACTTTAAATAGGAACTATTACTAGTAGGGAAACACTAGAGGAGCACTAATACTACTGGGGGGCATGATTATAGATATGGGCACTCTGGGGAAGATTATCACTATTGAAGGGAGGGCAATATAGTAGCACTATTCAGAATGGGGGATTTGGAGAAACATATTTATTTTGGAGAGCCCTATTAGACTCTCCTGAGGAGCACTATCACTATTGGGGTCACTATGAGGAGCAGTATTATCAAAGGAGGAATTTGTGGGAGCAATAAGACTATTGCTTCCAATATGGAGGACACTCTGTGACAGTTACTTTTGTCAGCACCATTATTATGTGGGGTAGTGATTAAAGTTAACGGCAATATGCTTTACAGTTACTTTTAAGGGGCACTACAGCAGATCACTTTTACTGTTGCGGTACTGTGTGGGCATTATTATAATTTGAGGCACTCTGCTTCACACAATTATTTTTGGAAGCCTTTTGTGCACTATTACTGTCTGGTGCACATATTCTGGTTAGAGAAAGTGTCAAGGTTCTGTCACAACTCAGTACCAAGTAGATCCCATGACTTTCCCCAAGTTACAATAGTGGATCCCTACCTCTCTAAGGTTGACTACCACTGGTCTAGACCAATACAACATAGAAACATTTTTAAGCAAGAGTCTTTACCTTTACTGATAACATAGATCTTCACAATGAAGCAAAATTGAAAAATAAAGTATACTAGAAAACTGCTGAACTTCATCATACACTTATCAATGTTAAGGCCATATATACTGGACAACTCCTTTAAAATAAACAGGTTGATATCTCTAATGCTAAAGAACATAGCGGGCAGTTTATTATAAAGGTTTTTTTACTACAATGATTAGCTTTCAACATGTAGGGAAAGGTAAATGAAACCTATTATCAAATACATTGCTTTTTTATTTTGCTTTGTTGAGGAGATAAGAAACGTTATCTCTTCTAAGTGTACACAAGTTACTCTTTGTTACCGACCATTTCTCTCTCCTCTCAGCTGTCCATGGTGACGTCACTACCTGCTGTTTGTAATCACAAGGAACAGAGCTTTGTTTGTTCAAAATAAGGATCTGTTATCACTCCTTAGAGCTCTGTAGTCTTGTGTACCACAGATTTTACATCTCCTGCAGTTATTTCAATGTAACTAGCTCAGCGAGGAACAGCAGAGCTGACATACCAATCACTGCTATAGACCCACTCACAGCCTGAACAGGAAGTGTTCCGGGTCATAGTTTCTCTCAGGGTATGATACCTGTTTTATCTTTCAATTTTTGCACACCAGTTTGAATTTTCGAAATAACCATTGGATATTTTCTATTCCCTGTTAATATACATTATTAGCACATATTATCACATTTGTGAACTGCTAGGAGAGAATCTGTGACTAAACCTTGCATAGTTTGTAACAGGTACTTACACAATGAAACATACCCCTTAGCTATTACTCCTCTTTATGGTACTAAATTTCGACATGTGGTTTTTAATGGTGATTTGTATAATATTTTAGAAGTATCTAGTAAAGGTTATGTTTTAACCCTTTTTGTTCAGTGATATTATTTTGGAGAGGGTTCTAATGCACACCATGAGTCTCAGTGATAATATATTTAAAGTGGATTTCACTCGTTTTCCACTTCAGGCAGGTGTGAGATGCATTAGCCCTATTAACTGCTTCCTGGTGGAGCCTTTTTTTCATTGTTTCCTCCCCGTTTTCCAATAGCCATAACATAGGCGTACGAGGACTTGTTTTTTTTTTTTGCTGAATAAGATATACTTGTTATGGTGCCATTGACTATACCGTATAATTTTTTTTCAGTTTCCCGGTACATTATAAGTGGGGTGTAAAGTGAAAAAAAAAAAAAAATTGCGCCATGTATAAGGGGGTTTGTTTTTATGGAGTTCATTGTTCAGTATAATTGACATTATCTGTATTCTGCAGGTCAGCTTGATTCCAGTGATACCAAATATGTAGCGTTTTCATTATTTTCTATTACTTCTAAAAAAAATAAAAACATTTTCTATTTTTAACTTTGCACTGCAGCGCCATTTTCTGTGACCAATTCCTTTTTTGTTTTTCAACCTATGGACCTGAGCGAGGGCTCCTTTTTTGTGGGCTGAGGTGTAGTTTTTATTGGTATAATTTTGGAATACATGCAACTTTTTGATCCCTTTTTATTCTAATACAATGCAGTTTGGCACAGGGAATTTTTTTTTCTTCTAAGATGTTTACCATACAGGGTAAATGATGTTATATTTTAATAGATTAGACTTTTAAGGATGGAGCAATACCAATTATTTGTAAAATGGCATAAGAGGGTGTTTTGAACTTTGAATATTTCTCATTTTATTTTTTATTTTGAAAACTTTTTTTTATTTTTACACTGGTATTTGTAGTCCCCCTAGGGTATTTGACCAATAGATTGCCCGATCACTTGTATACCGTCTGCATTATACTTATAATGCAAAAGGATATAACAAGATGGCGGTTCTATTATTTGCTGTCTGTGACAGGGAGTAACAGAAACAGTAACATGACAGCTCCTAAAGTCTTCATTAGGCTTCCATCTGGCATGGCAACTGTTCAGAGCCCCATAATCTCAACAGGGGGGCTGATCAGAGGGAGAAACAGTGTGCAGCACCACTCCTCATTCATTTAGATGCTGAGGTCCTGATCACCGCGGTGTCTAAAGGGTTAAACAGCAGAGATTGGAGTCTGCTCTGATCCCTGCTGTTAGCAGCGGACGCAGCTGTAATTAACAGCCAGGACCCGCTACGTATCTAGCGGGCTTAGCAAGTTAGCAGTAATATACATCCTCCATATGTCAATTGTCAATAAGGAGTTAAAGAGAACCTGTCACATAGTTTGTGCCCCCTTGCTGAGGACAGCACAAGCTAGTGACAGAAATGCTGTTTCCAGCGCTGTGTCCCTTATTCTGTAAGATGCTGTAGTTTTCGTGTATTTAATGCTCAAATCTGCAGTTTTCAGCCAGAGTCATTCGAAGAGTCATTCAAAGAGTCAGTTATTTTCAAACCCCGCCCACCTGAGGCTAGCCCCGCCCACCTCAACTGATAAACCTATTTCTTTTAATAGTTATAAACATGCGAATACCTGCCTGGTGGGGGGGGCTAGCCTTTGGTGGGCGGGCCTAACACCTAGTCATGAATAAGATTTGAGGGGTAAATGCTCTAAAACTGCTGCATCTTACAGAATAAGGGACACAGCCCTGGAAACAGCAGGTCTGACACTAGCTTGAGCTGCCCTCAGCAAGGGGGGCATAGCCTATGTGACAGGTTACCTTTAAATCAAAGACAAAGATTACCTCTGCAGAGTTAAAATCCTCGAAAGAAATAAGAGGTATCACCTCAGAATTCTGCCTTGGATTCCACCTCGGATTTTTCTGTTTAGTAAAAGCCAACGTGTGAAGGTCCTCTTTTAATAAATCTGTCCCAATATGTTTTTAAGGAGATAGCTCTTAATTGGTTCTCAGTTTGGTTCACCGCTCATTCTCCTAACTCTTCTTTTCTGAAACACCATTATACACTACTCATAAAAAGTTAGGGATATTTAGCTTTTGGTTAAAATTTCAGGATAAACATAACATTTCTTAATTTTATTTTAAATTAACTAAACGAGACCGTGTCTTAACTTCAGAATGCACATGCCTAACTGTTCAATGTCTCAGTACTTTTTCCACAACTTGCTGGTCTATAACAAGGAGCTTTGTGGCAAAATTCACAACAGGTCTTTGATCCCTGAATAAATTTAGGGGATCAATTTGAATTGGGATTTAAACAGTCCTCCTCATCATGCTGTTCCCATTTGAAATCATGAGGCCAAGACAACAATTGATCAACCATACCTCACCATTGCGAGCCTTCAAGCAGGATGCTCGGCTACTGAGCTTAGATTGCCACAAAGGGCGACATATATGAAAGGGTTTTTCACCTTTTTTCTGACGTACAATGCACCTAACTGAGCCGTCTATGATGTCTAGTGCACCTAACGTATGTGTTAGGTGCATTGTTCGCAAGACTCGACACTTTCTAATGCGCCTAACATGAAGGGGCGTTCCAGGGGCGTTATAGAGGCGTTCTGGGGGAGTGTCACACCACACTCGTAATATTAGAAACATATATGGATGTGGTTCGGCAAAACTAGGGGCATTACTGCTCGAACAGGCAGACCTATTTCGATGGGGTCGGCCTGAGCCTGAGGAGTCGAAGTGAAGCTAGATTTTCTGTTAGGAGAAAAAATATCCAATATGTCTCAACTTACATCAGTAGAATAATAAAAAGTAATTTATTATAGTTATCAAACTGTATAAAATGTTATTATCGTATATACTCGAGTATAAGCCGAGTTTTTCAGCACAAATGTGCTGAAAAATGCGACCTCGGCTTATACTCGAGTCACTGTCGGTGCTCGGGCGCTGCGATGGCCCGTGCGCCGTCAGGGACGCTTCAGTTATATGCGACTCCTCATGGAGCGCATATAACTGAATGCCGAGTCAGCTGACAGCGTCCGGCACTGCCGTAGCCCAGGCACTGTCCTCCGGAGCACATGCAGGAGAAGAGATACCACTGTGGAGCAGAGAGCGAGCGCTCCCTGCTCCGCAGTGGACTCCAGGCGGCCGCAGACTCGCGACCCTCCGCAGTTTCCGGCACAGGCAGCGTGTGTCGTCACGCTGCGTGCGCGGCCTGATGACATCACCCGCCTGTGCCGAGAAGAGGAAGGAGAGCGCGCGTGAGGCCGGACAGTGAGGAGGCAGAGCGGCGAGGGAGACGGAGCAGCGGGGAGCCAGGTAAGTTTTTTTTTTTGTTTTAAAACCCTCTCTATACCTGCCTATAGCCTGCCTAGAGGACCTTTACCCTGCCTATAGCCTACCTATAGCCTACCTAGAGGACCTATACCTGCCTATAGCCTGCCTAGAGAGCCTGTACCTGCCTATACCCTGCCTATAGCCTACCTAGAGGACCTATACTTGCCCATACCTGCATATAGCCGGCCTATACCTGCCTATAGCCTGCCTATACCTGCTAGGGGGACCTATACCTGCCTATAGCCTGCCTAGGGGGACCTATACCTGCCTATACCAGCCTATAACGACCTATACCTTGCCTATGAGGACCTATACCTGCCTATAACCTGCCTATGGGGGCAAATACCTGGCTATAGCCTGCCTAGGGGGACATATAGCTGCCTATACCAGCCTATGGGGGACATTAAACTGCCTATACATGCCTATAATCTGCCTATGGGGGACATTAAACTGCCTATACCAGCCTATATATGCCTATGGGGTACATTAAACTGCCTATACCTGCCTATGGGGGACATTAAACTGCCTATGGGGGACCTTAAACTACCTACATCTGCCTATGGGGGACATTAAACTGCTTATATCTGCCTATGGGAGACATTAAACTGCCTATACCTGCCTATGGGGGACATTAAACTGCATATATCTGCCTATGGGGGACATTAAACTGCCTATGTAATTTTATTGGTATCTGTTTTCATTTTTAAAATTCACCAGTAGCCGCTGCGTTTTCCACCCTAGGCTTATACTCGAGTCAATAAGCTTTCCTGGTTTTTGTGGCAAAAGTAAGTGCCTTGGCTTATACTCGGGTCGGCTTATACTCGAGTATATACGGTATTTAAATTTAATGAAAAATGTGATCCTATAAAATAATATAAAAATATATAATGTCCCCAAAATATAGAAATATCTTCTATAAAATGTATTTAAAATTCATAGAATCTTAATCTAATTTTCCATTAAATAACCCACTGATTATGTTGTTCAGATTTTTATATTTTTAATTTTTACTACATTAAATTGAAATTTATTTTTGCTGTCCTCACCCTTTATTCTATATACAGCAAGAGCCAGCACAGCACAGGTATTGCTGGGATCTATGGTCCTCCAAGCAGGATCAATATCATAGTTTCTATTCACTGACATGCTATTCTAATGATTTTTATTACTTATACGCCTAAGTTCCGTAATGTGCCTAACACATAGACAAGGCGCGTCGGACTTTACACACCATTTATGAACGCACAAAAACCACTTTCATACATCAGGCGCATTATACACTGAAAGCGAGACTCGACTATTCACTTCGATGCGCCTTCCTTCATACATGTCGCTCAAAGTGTCATCAGCAGGTTGCAACAGAGATAGAGAGAGACTGGAAAAGTCACATAAAGGCAAAAAAGTGGACGTCCTTTGGCTCCATCATACACTAATTGCTTCATTGTAAACACTCCCCTGCAGAACCGGATGATGAATACTACACAACTCCAGGCATGTTTAAGGGAGATGAGAGGCAACCAAGTGTCAGATCAGGCCATTAGTAACTGTTTACATCACTGTGATCTGTGTGCTAGACGATATCGTTGGCAGCCATCACTTCTGCTCAGAGTGAATCAACTTTCATCACTGAACAGAACTGAGGACCACTGATCCCTTGTCCAGAGTAGATCCTCCCTAGCCCATGCAAGACGAGGATGCTTGTGCCTGGGGGTGTGGTCAGGTCGCCTAGCACGCTGATCTAACAGTTACGAATTGTGTGACTTGACACCTGGTGGCCTCTCATCTCCCTTAAATGTGCCTGGAGTTGTGTGGCATTCATCATCCGATTCCGCAGGGAATCATTTACAATGAAGCGGTCATTAGTGTGTGATGTTGCCAAAGGACACCCACTTCTTTGCCCTTCTGTGACTCCTCCAGTCTCTCTGTATCTCTATTGTAACCTGCTGATGACACTCTGTGACACTCTAAGCTCAGTGGCCACTTCTGACTGAGAGCATCCTGCTAAAAGTGCCACAATGGCAAAGTACTGTTGATCAATTGTAAGGTGTTGTCTTGGTCTCATGATGTCAAAATGTAAACGGCATGATGAGGAGGTCTGTTTAAATCCCAGTTCAAATTGATTCCCTAAATTTATTTGCCGATTTAGGGATCAAACACCTGTTGTGAATGTAGCCACAAAGTTCCTTGTTAGAGATCACCAAGTTGTGCAAAAAGTACTGAAACATTGAACAGTTGGACATGTTCATTCTAAAGTTAAGAGATAGTCTCATTTAGTTCATTTAAAAATGTCAAGAAATGTGATGTGCTATAACAGTGTATTGTTCTTTGTCAGTCTTCTGCATTATACACTGGGCTATGGTATAGTGTTCAGAATAAGGATTGCTATTAGAGCAATTAGAATATTAACATTACTCATAGTTATTGTAATATGGCTTTGTAGAATATTTACTGTAATGACCAGTTAATAAAAGCAAACAAAGTATATGGCATATTTTTTTTCTATAATTAGATCTGCAATAAAGGTTTATGTAAAAGTAAAATTAACTTAAAGGGAACCTGTCACATAGATTATGCCCCCCTTGCTGAGGACAGCACAAGCTAGTGACAGACCTGCTGTTTCCAGGACTGTGTTCCTTATTCTGTAAGATACAGTAGTTTTCGTGTATTTAATGCTCAAATCTGCAGTTTTCAGCCAGAAGAGTCATTCGTAGAGTCAGTTTTTTTTCAAACCCCGCCCATCTGAGGCTAGCCCCGCCCACCTCCACTGATAAACCTATTACTTTGAATAGGTAGAAACATGTGAATAACTGTCAGTGGGTGGGGCTAGCCTTTGGTGGGCGGGGCCAACACCTGTTCATGAATAAGATTTGAGGGGTAAATGCTCTAAAACTACAGCATCTCACAGAATAAAGGGAACAGTGCTGGGAACAGCAGGTCTGACACTATCTTGTGCTGACCTCAGCAAGGGGGCATAACCTATGTGACAGGTTCCCTTTAAAGAGGCACTAGAATCAATTTGTTTCACAACCTGACAAGCTATATTTGACTATAATACATTTAAAAAAAATGGTGATTTTTTTTCATATAATCTTTTAACAGTCCCCTATGTACATTACTTCTTGGTTTGTCTTTTTAACTTCCCTTCTGTGAACTTTGACAGCACAGCAGTAGGGATTGATGGCTCTCTTCCAGTCCCACTATGGGCCACAGAGACATACATTTTATCAGCAGGACCTAAAAAGTGTGAAGAAAGCTAGAAAGCCCCCAACACGGAAATAAACTAAACCATTATCCCCTCATGTATTGCTCTTATTATTGCCCTGTTGATCCAGTCTAATCTTTATCTAGGCCTGTCCAGAGAAAAATTAGAGCGAACATTCTGTAATAACCTAATATTTGTAATGAGACTACAGGCAGATAAGCATTTCTTGCAGCAGCTGCAGTAAACTAAGATTAACTAATATTAGGTAAGACATTCAGCTAGAAAAGGACAACATTTTTATTTAATTTATAGTTGCACAGGACTGCTGAAATGAAAATAGAATACTCCCAAAAATTCTAAAAAAAATTAAAAATCCCAGGAATATTGATTCTTACAAAACTACCGCTTTTTGGTGGAAGAGACTCTTTAAACCATATTTTCTAAGTATAACTCCATATTTTGGCCTGAAGAACCAATGTACCCTTATAATTCAAAGACATTTGATATTATCAAGAGCCGTTCCTAAAATAATCAGGGACAAATGATAGAGAGAAACAGGGAAAAAAATCAAGTTGGGTGCAATCGTATTACACCTCATAAAGAAACAATGAGGAGGCTATAAATGATTTGAAAAAAGCCGTCTACACCTAATCTACTAATACATCAATCCTGTAGAAGAGAAGCGATTTGGAGTCAATTGTGATGCAAAGAAATCAGACTGAAATACTATGTAGACAGGGAAGACGGAACTGTCAGTACTGGTTACTGAAATAAATACTTCCAATTAACTGCAATACTAAATATGTAAATGAACTTAATCAGCGAATAATCAACAAGAACCTACTGTATTAAGTACTAATTATGTTTATTTATATGCTATTATTGAGTTATGTATATCCTACAGCAATATTAGAGTAAGTTCATAATTAGTGGTTCTTTTGTAGTTTTGCCACAATTTTCTAAAATCTCAAAAGGCGACATGTCAAAAAATTGATGGCGCCGCAGCAGATTTTAGACGCATTTAATCAGTGTAAAGTGCGCCTGAAAGTATGATGCTTTCAAAAATCTGTCATCAGGTACACCTTGCATAGTAAACTTAACGCGCCTAAAAAGGCACATTGCGCTGAAAAAGGCACATTGCGCAATCGCAGCGCATAGCGTATCATTGGTGTATTTAATGTGCCTATCGAGGCACATTGCGTAATGGAGGAGCATAATGTATTATTACTAGTGTATGTAATGCTCCTAAATAGGCGCATTGTAATGGAGGCGCACAGCGTATCATTGCTACGACATGTAATGCACCTTTTTAGGCACATTACAATGTGTTGTGCCCAGCATATAATATGCTTAGTGTTGGTGTATGACAGTTCATTTATATTGGGAATATGGTGTCAAAAATATTTTTGCCGCAAAATAGACCAAAAAAAACGGTGCTTGCATATTGAGACATGTCGCCCAAAATGTATGGCCACAACTTAGCATTAATTATGCATTTCTATAGAACTGTCATGAGGTACAAATCCCAATTCATCAATCCAGCACTCTAGCCTGATATGAGCACCTTCTACACTTTTTTGTACCTGGAAATCCAGGCATGCTTCATTTAATTATGTATTCCAGTGGTATGGTACCTGAGAATTGATTCAAAAGGACAACATGGTGCCTCTTGGAGGTCATACAGGAACTCCATGCATCAAAATAAGGCCCACTCTATATGGCATGGATTTATTGTCGTCAAAAAACGTAAAAAAGACTACTGTAAAACCATCCCCATAGATCTGTAGTCTAAACGACTCATATTTCCTGGGTTCTGGTTTTAAAACAACTTGAAACAGGTTCATTCCTCTGCTGTATTTCACTCGGAAAATGGCAAAAAATGACTATTAAGTCAATGGCATGAAGGATGACCAGAAAGCTTTGTTGTCATTTTTGGCAAAGGTCCATGTAAAAAAAACGAATAGTGCTCTATGATACCCTGTCTGCCAAAAACTGATTGAAAAACTGAAAACTGCACCGAAAATGGCAACCGAGTATAAAATACTGTTCGTATTCTCGTCCATATTGCAGACCCATATGCCTCAGTATGGCATGAGGCATCAAGAGACACCATGTTGTACATTTATATAGGTTCTCAGGCACCATACCACTGGAATACAGAATGAGAAAAAGCATGTCAGGATTTCTAAGCACAAGAAGGTGCAGCATGGGCTCATAGCAGACTAAAGTCCTGCATTAAGGATTTGTGATTTGTACCACATCACAGCTCTATATTAATACATTATTAATGCTAAATTGTGGCCATACATTTTGAGATTTTTAGAAAATTGTGGCAAAGCCACAAAAGCCCGGCTGTTTATGAATTTACTCTAAGGGCCACATTTATGAGAACCTGTTTAGGTCTAAAACTCACTTTTTTGCCCATAGGTTACTATGGGCAAAAGAGTGAGTTTCAGACCTAAACAGTTGCATACATGTGGCCCTAAGGGTATGTTCACATAGCTTAATGCAGCGTGTTTAGTACGCACCGCAATACGCCGTGTGTTTTGGAACCACGCGCTGATCAGCAAGAGCTGTCTACAAGCGCTATTAATTACGGTAATTGAGGCGCGCATTTGGCCGCGTATAAAAGCGCAATATGCAGCGAAATATGTGCGCAATTACGCTTCAAAATAAGCCGTTTGAACATACCCTAATATTGATGTAAGATATAAATAATTCAATAATACTGTATAAATAAACATAATCAGTACTTAACTAATACAGTAGTGGCGACATCTATGAATTCGCCTTCCTCATTTTTTTACCGTACATTGCTGGTTCTATAGATGTATGAACATGTCAAACTTGCCTGACAACACATTTGAATGTGCCAAAGTTTGGTGCAAAATGGCCATACAAAGTTTGGCGCATAACACTCTATGTACTAATTTTGAGCGCTACATGCCAAAAATGTTTGCCGCATATTATTTTAATTCATACTGTGGTATTATACACTCCTCTATATCTACTTAGAACTGGTGTGTCAGCACCAAGTTACAAATATGGCGCATGTGAATTCATAGATGTCGCCCAAGGTTCTTGTTGACTATTCGCTGATTAAGTAAATTTTGTAAGTATTTTGACATTTGCCACGTAGATGTTCACACGGCTTATTTGGGGACGGATTTGGTCCCATATTCTGCGCCGTACTGCGCGAAATATGGCGCAAATCCGTACCAGTCATTACGGTAATCCATAGTTCTCATAGAGAACTATGGATTCCGTCTCTTCTTCCCGCTCGCGAAGTACGGCGAGCGGGGAGAAAGTGACATGCACATTATCCGGCGGGATATGTGCCGTGGATAATGGTTGTCTATGGGGCCCCTCCCCCCCCCCGGCCCGCACCCGCTACACGGCAGCCGGTGTAAGTGCGGATGAAATCCGTCCCCGCAATTACACCGGCAATAAGCCGTGTGAACATAGCCTAAGGGTGAATCCCCACTGCATCAGACAAAAAAAGACCAAAAGTCGACCGTTTTTTGTCCGATACATGACCGCAGTTTTTGTCACGTTTTGCGCAAAAAACGCAGTCGGTTCTTGTTTTTTTGCCGTTGGCCCATACAATTGATTGTATGGGAAGACAATGAAAAAACTCAAAATGTCGGCGTATTATACATGTTGTATAATACACCGGCGCCAGAAGACGAGAAGAGAAAAAATGACCTGTGGAGACTATGGGGCTGCTTGAACAATCATATTTTCAGCGGTTTTAAAATCCTAAAACCGCTGAAAATACGTACGTATTCCTAGAATAGCGTTGTGAATGGACCAAAGTTCAGGATAGCATTTGGTGTATGGATCCGAGATTTTTAGATGCAGCATTTAAATAAAATTTCCAAACATCCCATTGACAGCAGAGTAAGGCCATGTCCCCATGGCACCGGTTCTCAGACAGTTTTTCAGACAGTTTGTGGTTTTGCAAACTGTCTGAAAAAACGGCCGCAAACTAACACACGTGGCCGCTATGGAAAACCTGTGCAACAGTCCCCCCTGGGCCGCTCGAAAAACATTGTGCATCGAAAAACATGAACATCGCAATGTGAAGGGGGAGGGCTTTTCTCCACTAGCCGCAGAGAAAAGTCGTCCACCGGCGGCCGTGGGACGGCACTAAAACAGGATAAACCTACCGATATTGGTCCTTTGCTGTGGGGATGAGCCCTAACAGCTATCTGCTATAGTGTTAACATCAGTGTGATTTTTGACAGCTTTGTTTGTCCACCCCCCAAAAAAGTACATTGCAATACACAATAAAACCATCTATAATTATTAACTGTAGAAAAAAGAGATGATCCAGACACAAAAAAACTACAATCTCCTCATGTACCTTCCTGTATAGCCTACATGCATCGAGGCTACTTAGGTATAAAGTGAAAAGAACTGCCCATGCTCCCCTCTGCATTCAGTAAGAGAGGAGCTGCACTTCCTGCCTTAGCAATTAAAATTCTATGAAGCGCCAGTTCTCAATAAAAAAAGCAAAAAAAAAAAGAATAAAAGTTGCTTAAGTTTCAAGCCACAAGGTGCCCCATTCAGGATTTCCGTTACAAAGTGAAAAACACGAAGGAGGGCCCCAATTGTGCTCTAACAATGGCCGTCCTCTTATAATGAGAGCGAGCAGACATTTTTCCCTGATGACGCAAGTATTTCATACATCAGAATCACTAAAAAGCACAGCTTCTCTCCAGCGGTATCTGATAAGGAGAGGTTGCACAATTTGTTTCCTCAATGCTTTCGTGAATAACAAAGATAACGGGCTTTAAAATCCACTAACAACACATTATTCAAAAAATTGAATCTGAGGAAAGACTGGAGACCTCCTCCAAAGACAATATACAGCTGGGTAAGGTAGACAGGCCTTCATAAATATTACATTACCACTACAATATCTATTCAAGAGCACCAAGACTATTATAACACTTCACTAAAAACAATGTTAACATGTGCAATAAGCTCCCCCTCTGCAACCCCCCAATTCAAGCTTTATAACATAATAAATGGATGCTCCAGCATTTAAATATAATGTCAGGGGGCTTTATTCTTGCTAATTCTATAAAATGACCCTCTGGATGGAAAGGTCGTCTGGGCAGGGCCCTGGATATCTTTTGTGTCTGCTTGCTATGATATACGTCACCGGTGACAAACCATTTATCTAACTGAGTGTCTGCTTTGTCCACCACCATGCACTGTGCTGCCAATCTGCTCTATAAATAAAGTATAATTATTCACAGTGTCTAAGGGGGGGATGATTGCACAGAGTAATTTGGCCATTTCAGGTTGGTTTGGGGTGGCTTGACAAATATTTCCCTGAACTTATAAAATATCTGGTAAGAACAAGCCCAGGGAGAAGAGGATAAAACATGATATCTTTTATGAGAGTCATGAATATTTCTGCCTATTTTTATGAAACTCATTAGAGTGCTAGCATATGTGGAAGCATGACCAATTTGTGGCATGCAAAAGCTTAGACGGGGTCCTGATCTATAACATAGCAGCCAGCACATCACAACATGGAAAGGATTTAGATTTTACAAGCTTTTTAGAAACCCATATGTTACTATTTCTGGAATAGCATGTTTATGAGAAAAACAGTTGACATATTATCATAAATTAGGGGAAAATGTTAATAATTATAATTGTCTATAAAAACACACACACGATCATTGTTTTTGCGGTATACACATAGATAAACAGACAGGAAGAAGAGAGATAGACAGACAGACAGACATATACATAAATAGATGAGACAGATAGATTGATCAATAGTTAGAGAAAGAGACAGAGGAAGATAGGTAGTTACATTGAAGAAAAGATAAATAGATAGATAGATAGATGACATATAAACAGGATAGATAGATAGATAGATAGACAGACAGACAGACAGACAGACAGACAGACAGATAGATAGATAGATAGATAGATAGATAGATAAACAGACAGAGACAGACAGACAGACAGACAGACAGACAGATAGATAGATAGATAGATAGATAGATAGATAGATAGATGATTAATAGATAGATAGATATATAGATAGATAGATAGATATATAGATAGATGAGGCAAAAAGGCAGGTAGATAGATAGATGACACAGAAAGATAAACAGTATTGACAGATAGATAGATGATAGAGAAAGATAAATGGTTGAGACAGACAGATAGATAGATGACATATAAACAGTATTGATAGACAGACAGATAAATGACACAGGCAGATAAACAGTATTGACAGATAGATAGATAGATAGATAGATAGATAGATAGATAGATAGATAGATAGATAGATAGATAGATAGATAGATAGATAGATAGATAGGGCAGAAAGGCAGATAGATAGATAGATAGATAGATAGATAGATAGATAGATAGATAGATAGATAGATAGATAGATAGATAGATAGATAGATAGATAGATAGATAGGGCAGAAAGGCAGATAGATAGATAGATAGATAGATAGATAGATAGATAGATAGATAGATAGATTGATAGATATATAGAGTGATAGATAGATAGATAGATAGATAGATGACAGAAAGATAAACAGTTTTGACAGATAGATAGATGATAGAGAAAGATAAATGGTTGAGACAGACAAATAGATAGATAGATAGATAGATAGATAGATAGATAGATAGATAGATAGATAGAATAATGGAGATGCATAGATAGATAGATAGATAGATAGATAGATAGATAGATAGATAGATAGATAGATAGATAGATAGATAGATAGATAGATAGATAGATAGATGACACAGAAAGATAAACAGTATTGACAGATAGATGATAGAGAAAGATAAATGGTTGAGACAGACAAGTAGATAGATAGACAGATAGATAGATAGATAGATAGATAGATAGATAGATGATTAATAGATAGATAGATAGATAGATAGATAGATAGATAGATAGATAGATAGATGAGGCAAAAAGGCAGGTAGATAGATAGATGACACAGAAAGATAAACAGTATTGACAGATAGATAGATGATAGAGAAAGATAAATGGTTGAGACAGACAAATAGACAGACAGATAGACAGACAGACAGATAGATAGATAGATATACATAGATTAGATAGATAGATAGATAGATAGATAGATAGATATTCAGATAGATGGATAGATATTCAGTATACACACATTATGACTTATTTATTGGAACTAAATTAAACCCTTGGTTCTGTTCGGGTTGGTGGATGTGACATCATTCTTCATTTGCATCATCTAGTCATGGAATGAGAAAATGAACATTTGCTTTTTTATAAGTGAAACCTCTAAAATACTGGAATTCTCCTGGAGGCGAGGAGGTTAAACTCCCCAGCAACATTTACTGTAGTAATCACATTATGACAAAGTGGCAGCTGTTTTGCCAGTATTTTTGTTATGCGACTCAAAAGCTATATCAGTTCTCACATCCATAGCGAATTGCAAGGCACCGTAACCAGAATGGGCGAGAATTTTTTTTCATTGACTATGGTTTTACAGTGCAGAATAGTTAATAGCATAAGCTGATCCATGTGTGCTCTTAAACATAGGTGTACATGACTGCCCACAGGTCTCTTTATGCACTGTGACAGCTAAATAATTGTGGTGTAACAGAAAAAAAGCGACATATATGGAAGCGGGAAAAAAAGCAATATAAAGTCCCTTAAACATCTCAGCAACATTAAGTGTGTATTCACAGCAGTGTCATGCTGAACACCAGACTCGCTCATCAAACACCTCCGGGCTCAACTATGTAATAGAAACAAATTGGCAATGACTGCCCAAGCAAGTAACACAGGCCTACTGATTTGTAGATTGATAGTGATGCCTAATGATCCCCTTGGGCAGATCAATAGCACCAAATCCTCATTGCTGCCTTTCTTCTTTATTGGCACTGCACAGTTCCGAGAGAACAGTATAACATCACTCCAGGAGTAAAAATCAGGTGCAACTGATACTGGGTGAGAAGCCATCAGAAGATGTGCAGGTGTGAATGTAATGACATTGCAGGACCCCACAAAATACTTCTTCCCATCTCTACAATATGGCTAATTTCTCTATCAGCAATACATGATCATTCGCATTAAAATGCCATGGTATCCAAGGGAATGTTTAATGTGCAGCAGTGTAATGGATTTTCTCATCTACAGATGTAGCAGAACTGAGTTTGACTCATTGATGTTGCAATGTCTTATCCATGATTTTTTTCTATGACCTTAGATGCCTACTACATCTGCACTATAGAGCGTAATTCACGCACATTTGTCCTGTGCATCTGTAAAGATGCTAAAGATATATGGGTATGGACACACACATGTATTTTAGATGGTCACCCTTATAGTTTGTCATTTGGCGCTACTCATAGTGATATAGTCTTTTCCATGTTTTTTCTCTGACCTTAGATACCTAATATACTACTTAGATGTCTACTATATTTGCACAAGAGAGATTAATATACGCACATATGTTCTGTGCGTCTGTGAAAATGCTATATAGTTGTAGGCACACATTTGTATTTTACATGTCCCCCCTTATAGTTTGTCATATGGAAAAACAAATAATAATATTGAATGATTTTTTTCTTTGACCTTAGATACCTACTACATCTGCACAATAGAGCGTAATATACGCACGTATGTCCTGTGCATCTGTGAAGATGCTATAGATATATGGTTATAGACACACAAATGTATTTTACATGGTCACCCTTATAGTTTGTCATTTGGCGCTACTCATAGTGTTATAGTCTTTTCCATGTTTTTTCTCTGACATTAGATACCCAATATTCTACTTAAATGTCTACTATATTTGCACTATAGAGATTAATATACGCACGTATGTTCTGTGCGTCTGTGAAAATGCTATAGATATAGTTGTAGGCACACAATTCTATTTTACATGTCCCCCTTATAGTTTGTCATATGGCACAACTCATAATAATATTGCAATGTCGTATCCATGATTTTTTTCTCTGACGTTAGATAACTACTGCATATGCGTAATAGAGCCTGATATACGCACGTATGTCCTGTGCGTCTGTGAAGGTGCTATAGATATGGTTGTAGGCACACAACTGTATTTTACATGTCACCCTTATAATTTGTCATTTGGTGCAACTCATAGTGATTACAATGTCTTATCCATGATTTTATTTTTCTCTGACTTAAGATACCTACTACATATGCACAATAGAGCGTAATATTCACACATATGTCCTGTGCATCTGTGAAGTTGCTATGTATCGGTTGAAGGGAAACAATTGTATTTTACATGTCAACCTTATAGTTTGTCATTTAGCATTTAGATAACTACTGCATATTAGTAATAGAGTTTAATATACACACATCTGCCCTGTGCGTCTGTGAAGGTGCGATCAATTTAGTTATATATACACAATTGTATTTTACACGTCATCCTTATAATTTGTCATTTGGTACAACTCATAGTGATATTATAATGTCCATGTTTTTTTCCTCTGAATTATCTACTGCACCTGCTATATACATGTGTTGTGTGCACCTGTAAAGGTGCTATAGATATAACTATAGGCACATAATTGTATTTTACACGTCACTGTTATAGTTTGCCATTTGCAATGTTTTATCCATATTTTTTTCTCTGACTACTGCTTCTGCATTACAGAGCTTAATATATGCCCGATGTCCTGTGCACCTGTGAAGGTACTATATATATATGGTTATAGTCACACAATTGTAGTTTACAAGTCACCCTTATAGTTTGCCATTTGGCGTAACTCATAGTGATATTGCAATGTTTCATCCGTGATTTTTTCTTCTCCGACCTTAGATACCTACTGCATCTGCGTGATAGAGCTTAGTATACGCACGTATGTCCTGTGCGTCTGTAAAGATGCTTTAGATATGATTACGTATACACAGTTTTATTTTACATGATGTTAAATCCCATGTAGTATATCTTGAGTACTAATGTATCATAATAATAATCTTTATAACATAAAAGAAGATAAAAGGTAATGACATTAAAACTTATTTTTAAAATCTTTGTTCATTTTTCTGAAATTCACAATGTATATTTGCATTATTTTTTCAAACAAATTTAACCACTAGCATTTTTTTATTTTTTTTATTTCACTTTTGACCCTTTTTTATTGTGATTTATTTTAAAAAGTTATCAGAATAAAGGGTTGGGTAAGTGAAAATTTAAGTATGCATAAAAAAATTTAAAAGGCCAGAATAAAAAGGATAAGATGGAGGCTCCTATTAGATGGAATGATCATCATCATTATCATTGTAATCTAAACATTCTGATGAACAGAGCCGAGCAGGGAGAGGGTGCTTTCCATCCCTTCTTGCTCCATCACCTTCCCCCCCCACACACACACCTCCCTCCGCCACTTGTTCACAGAAGTCATCCGATTTTAATCATTACATCATTATGTCATTTCAATACTAATCTCTGGTCTCACACCTTCAATACTTTGACATGCAAATGAAGAGAGAGAGAAAAAAAAGGCACACATTAATATTGGAAAGTCGCAGCAATCCTGTCAAGGAAGCATGCCCTGCAGCTCCGCAATATTTTTCTTACAACCTTCCTTTCCTCCACACACACACATTCGCTTTTTCTACATGCAGAGCTGGTGATCACAAGAAACAAGAGCGATCTGTTGAAGATCAGACGGGGAGGTGGGGAGAGGCACGGAACGCATACACGTGTCAACAAGGCAGCCCTGCCACCCAATTTGCATATTTACATGAGTGCCACCCTCATATGACTTAAGCAAGGAAGTTCGTTGAATTCCACACCCATCAATCTCCAGTCCTCTGAGGAAGCCACAATTAGACAACTAAGTAGATGGATGGGATAAAACTTAAGACACAATAGAAGCCAAAAAAGCAACCTTACCACAAGACGACTTGCTTTCTGTTGGTCTTAAAAAGAAATTCCCCGCGGTTTCTTTAGATTTTTTTGAGACCCGTCCTTCAGGGTTTTTAGTTTTTACCTCTCTCTCTCTTTCGCCCTCCTTCCTCCTCCTCTTTCTGTGTGTTGTGCCTGGGTTTATAAAAAAAAATAAAAGACAACTCCATGTTAAGTGAACAGTCAAAGCATTGTGAAGTGTACAGCTCAAGGGGGAGGACATGACTTGGGGTGGGTCACATCTTAATGCTTTACAAATAGCTCTTAAAATAGGGTCTCAAGTAGTCAGTAAAACAGGCAAAGGTGGGAATAATCCATCATCATGTAATAATCATCATGTAATAATACATCAGCATGTAAATAGTAAGAAAAAAAAACAATAAAATAATAAATTAAAATAATGAATAAAAAATTTAAAAATAGGCCCAAAAAGGCTTAAGGGGTAAAAAAAATTAATAAATTTTATATTATGGTCCATTTTATTCAAGTTTTACAAACCCATAGAAACTAGGGGGAAAAAATGAAACAAAGGATTTTTAACAGATGTGAGATAGATGTAATGCGGAGAAAAGAAATTTCCAAAGGGGCCTAGTTCACCAAGGGTTACACAAATACCAAAATAAAAATTCTTTCTTTATTTGAAACAGAACTCTTGGCTCACGTGGATGGCTAAATTAGTTTTCCTTTTTTCCGCTTTTTTTTTTTTTTATTATTCCTTCTTTGTGTTCAGAAAAAGAAATGTTTTGTATTCATGTCTTGTCTCTTCGGAAAAACAGGTAATTTTAATAATCTGACCACAGAGACAGACTTACGACATTCCAGAAATACTGATCCTTTTTTTTTTTCTTTATCCTTCTACAGTAAGAAAAAAAAAATGAAAATATGTTCAGCCATAAAGATAGTAATGTTACATTTAATGTACATGATAATAGAAAAAAATAATCTTTGAAGGAAAAGGTCCCAAAGGCCACAGGAAAGGTTGTTTGCTCCCTTTTTATTTAATAGAGGTCACCTAGACTGGATAGCATAACTTAAATGAAAAGCTTCTTCAGTGCAATTCTAGCACGTGCCGTGCAGGGTCAGCCAGTGTCTTGCATGGGCTCATCAAAAATACATAACCAGACAGCCTAATAGTATTTCAGCACATTCATTTTTGGGCAGGAACATGGGGGATGGTGAGCAGAGATAGGGAAGAAATGAATTATATGCCTTCTCAATAAAAATCAGGATTTCGCTCATGTCTGCTTTGCTGCTTTTGAGGAAGGGCAAGGAATTTTATTACGGAAATAATCCACATATTAAAAAAAAGAGAGGGAGAAAAAGAATGTCTTATATTTCTGAGGTTATAACTAATGAACTGTACTCACAGAGCATAATCATTTTTTTCACAGTCCATTAAAAATCGAGACAAAAAAAAATGCTATTTTCTTTTTTCTTTGGACTGCTGTAAAATAACACACAACTATAATTATAACGGGTATGTATAAAATCGTCTTTATATGTCCTAAAGGAAAGCGAAACGTAGGTAGCGGCATCATTTTATAAGCATAGTGTGGCAAGTATATTGTATACACATGCAATATAAAAAAAAACCCATATATATAGGCATACTGTCTATGGGACGCATAAAAATATTCCTCCCACAACCATCATGGTCATTTCTGGCACAAGGAAACAAAAAGGAAGAGGTAGGTAGGTCTCTGGGAGGAAACCCGCTGCAGAACGGAGGAGCCCTTCGACAACGTGCCAGCAGCGAAGGGGTTAATGTTGCCAATCTCTTGTCAGGCAGACAGTAGAAAAATATGACAGGGGACAAACAGAAAATAATAAGAGCAAGTGGGATGAGAGAATGCATAAACCCTCCTCCTAAATCTAGCCTGGAGATAAGTGACCCTGCTGAGGAAGACGGAGATGCAGAGGTGACCCAATGCTAACCAGCCTGTTAGCAATAATAAGGTGAGCGCACATGTAAGGGTGACATTACAGCATTGGGGAAATATTCCCCTTTGTGTTTGCACAACCTCATAGCGCCAGAAAGAGGAGAAGAAATATAATAATCTCTCTTGAACCAGGAATGTTCTTATTTATGGCGAAATAGAAGTTACATTAAAATCAAGAGTGTGCATCCTCCTAATGACTGCATTGGGGCAAGGCATTTCCATCCGTACATGACGTCTGCTGCAGAGTGACATGAATGCCCATGTTCTTTCTTCCGCTTTGTCTGTGTGCTCTGTCGTGTTACATATATGTGATGATTTTTTTTTTGTTGTGCTTGTGCGATATTTATGATATTATTAATATTAAAGGCAGATAACGGCGCTTTTTGTCATTGTATGATAAGCTGTTAGAGATTGTATTATTATGTGCCAGCTTACATCTCTTCATGTGATCAGCATTATATCCAATTGAAAAAGAAGTATTAGGTCAGCTGCAATCATAAAAAGAGAGGAGCACAACATATTTAAATCCTATGCAAATAGAGAGGCCTGGAAGGGACATAAGTAGAAAACCACTGCCCTCTAAGGGTGAACGTGAGCGTGACAAGAGTCATCATTGGGGGTTTCTTTTGTATTAAATCCATGTCTGCAGAGATGAGATGTATGATTTTTCAGAATGTAAGAGTATTTTATTCATTATTTTTAATGTACAAAGAAACAAATTTTGATCATAACATGTATATATATATTTTCATATTTAATGATATTGTGATAACAATAGAAATCAAACGTGTGACAAGATTATATTTTTAGTATTTAACATAATTAAATTGATGCTTTGCTATAAAGGGCACAGAGGTTACAGTCACAGCCGGACCTCATTGCCTAAAGGGGTTTGTTGACCCCTCGACGTTACTAGATAATAACAGTGCTACAAATGACGTGATAATTGGGTGTACCTAATAATAGATTTTGTATTGGGGCCCAGAAGTTTTAGGGCGAAATCTATGAACTCGCCTGCACCATTTTTTTTTTGCTGTATATTGTGCAAAAAAAATTGCCAACGCACTGTTCTATGGATGTATGAACAGGTACACTGCCAAACTTGGCACAATATGCGCCTGCCACGACATACTTTAATGTGCCTAGGAGTTTGGTGCGAAACTGCCATACAATGTTTGGTGCAAAACACTCAGAAAAGAGGCGCCTCAATGCTAGTTTTAAGGCACATTAAATGAGTGTACAGTGCGCCGAAATGAATGAACCTGTCACAAATCTGGCGTGTAGCATATTTGATGCACCTAATTTAGGTGCATTCAAAAGTATTGTGCCTGGTGTTTAATGCGCCTAGTTTTGGTGTATGATAGTTCATTTATATAGAGAATAGGGAGTCAACAGTTCTTTTCCGCAAAATACACCCGAAAAATGGTGAAGCCCTAATGTCGCCCTCTATGCGCCAATGTTGTATTATGCACCAACTAATACACTATTTACTGGGATATTGGGGAAAAAGCTATACAATTAATACTATATAAATTTTAACAATTTAAGGAAGAATCAATTAGTATATATATATATATATATATATATATATATATATATATATATATTTATAGAGAGAGAGAGATCTAAATATATTAAACCATTTTTAATTCTATTATACTTATTCCTTTTATTTTGCAAGTAATTTTTAACACAACTATTAATCCAAAGACACATATACATATTTGCACATTTATGTACACATGCATACAAGTATATGCATATATAAATTACATGCACACATACATACATGCATACAGACATACAAACACATATACACATATATATATACCTACATATACATGCATGCATACATATTTGCATACATAAAGACGTACTCACAGGTACATGCATTCATACACATACATACACAAATAAATACACATACATACATCACAAAAATGCATACACACATATGCACTCATACATACAAAAATATGTATGCATATATAGATTTATATACTTATACATCTGTATGCATACATATACATGCACATATATGCATATGTACATATGCATACATATGCATACATGTATATGCATAAACATACATGCATACACCCAGCGATACATGTACATACATATACACGGATACATATACATACATATATACACATATATACACACACATTTATATATATATATATATATATATATATACACACACACACACGTCCACACATATAGACATCTGCATATATACATATACATGCATACACATGCAAACAAACATATGTATGCATACATATACACTTATATCTATATGCACGCATATGCATACATATACATACACACATAGGCTTACAAGTACATACATTCACATGTATATATACATACATATGCACTTGTACATACAAAAATATGAACACATATATACACACATATACATACACATTTGTATACATGTACATTCATGCATATATACACATACATGCCTGTACAAGCATACACGCATACACACATAGATACATATATGCAAATACATATATATACACGCATAAACATGCATAAACACATATGCAAGCATACCCATATATACTATAGATACACATACATACACACACTGAGAAGACTTTATGCTACTAATGATAAGGAAATAACAAATTGGTAACAAACTCTGGTAATGTTGCTTCAAACAATGATAGGACTCAAATGCTTGAAATTCATCAATAAATATTTGCTGAACAGTGAGACTATCAGACCCTATGATGGAAATGGATGAGGCCCAAGTAATAGGGACCGCAGGATAAGTGCTATTCTATGATAATTAGAGCATGACGACTGTATGATCACTAGCCGTTGCCGGACCACAATTCATACTGTCTGTGTGAAGATAATGTGAAGATAGTGGAGATTATAGTCTAGAGAGCATTGATGAAAGTCTGCATTAAAACCCTTGAGATGCAGGATTTTAAAGTAACAAACTGGCTTTATATTATCTGTACAAAAAAAAAATCCCTGAATTATAGCTGGAAATACTGAATTTCATTAAAACCCGATTATATGGAGACAGATTTATACCACTCTGTTTTAATAAAATGTGATAGAGATGTAGCAGAGATGAGTGTGTGGCTGTTCGGCACAATTCATTGTGATATCATGTGTTGTCTGCCTTTTTACATTGGACAGCAGGTAAAACCTACTTTGCATTCCCTTTAATGGAAACGTTAGGATGATATATGATGCACAAACAATGCAGTCCAAAATCCTAAAATCACAGTTTTTTGCCTATGGGATTACATGGGATTGTGCAATACCTGTCCAGCTATATTTTGCCTATTTTACATTCTCACCATTAGCTCACCACCAAGATGTTATTCATTATATAGTAATCATGGGAATACGCTTTGATCTTAATGGGACTTTTTATCCTGTATTTCTCTGATAAGATTAATGTATCGTTTCCTTCCAGCCATACATACATCTCCATATATTCCTGTAACAGCTTTAACATAGGAGGCCGGAAATATTATGACATGGGGATTTAGAACAACCCAACCTACTCGTTTAAAAATAATAAGATATTTGTAGTATGCATCCATAGTACAAGGCGCTATCCGAAACCTAGGTGAAAATAGCGCTTTCTTTATGTCCCACCTGTAATAAGGCACCCGAGCAGCGCACATGCAGGAAACATCAAAGGGAAGAAATACCTAAAGGGCAGCCATCATCTGGGGTTATTTTTGGTGTTCATATGGAGAGTTGTTAGTTCCATGTTAATACAACCCTTGGCAAAAATTAAAGAATCAGCACACTTAGAGGGTATGCCCCTCCCCATAGCAAATACAGAAATTACAGATATGACACAAGAACATATTTAATAGCTGAACATGAAACAGACCGTAAACAAATAAAAGTCAGATATATTCCTTCATGGCAAATGTTTTTCCAGATTAACGTTGCACATGTATCAAATGACAAAGATGAAGAAAAAGGGCTGTGATGCACAGGAGGATATGGCAAATTATAACAATCTGCCATCCCGTACAGTGGTTTGACTCCCTTTGATGCCTCTATGTAGATATGTTTAGATGATATATTACATATACATGATAATATACCCTTAGACATCAAACCCAGAAGGAGAGGTAGGGAATTCATATATACAGTGGGAAAAATAAGTATTTTGCAAGTTTTCCCACCTACAAAGAATGGAAAGGTCTGTAATTTTTATTGTAGGAGACAGAATCTAAACAAAATTCACATTGTAGGATTTTTAAAAAATTAATTAGAATTTTATTGCGTAAAATAAGTATTTGATACAATATAGAACTTAGTATTTGGTACATTTCTGTATGTTTCTTTGTTTGTAATTACAGAGGTCAGACATTTCCTGTAGTTCTTGACCAAGTTTAACACACTAGAGGGATTTTGACCCAATGCTTCATACAGATTTTCTTCAGATCTTTTAGGTTTTGGGGCTGTTTCGAGCCACATTGAATTTCATCTCCCTCCAAAAATTTTCTATTGGGTTCAGGTCTGGAGACTGGCTAGGCCACTTCAGGACCCTGAAATGCTTCTTACAGAACCACTCCTTAGTTGTTTGTTTCGGATTATTGTCATGCTGGAAGACCCAGCCTCAACCCATTTTCAATGCTCTTTCTCTCCCCTTTGCAGGAAAGCACCCCCAAAGTACAATGTTTCTAGCCCCATTCTTCATGGCTGGGACAGTGTTCTTGGGGCTGTACTCATCTTTCTTTTTTCTCAAAACACTGCGAGTGTATTTGATACCAGTAAGTTCTATTTTGATCTCATCTGACCATTTATCCTTCTCACATGTCTCCCCTGGGTCATCCAGATGGTCATTTGTGAACTTCAAATGGACCTGGATATGTGATGGTGTGAGCAGGGGGACCTTGAGTGCACTGCAGGTTTTTAATCCATGAAGGCCTAGTGTGTTACTAATGGTAATCTTTGAGTCTGTGGTCCCAGCTATAATAAGGTCATTGAGCAGGTCCTCCCATGTTCTGGACTTATTCCTGACCTTTCTCAGAATCATCCTTACCCCACGAGGCGAGTTCTTGCATGGAGCCCCAGACCGAGGAAGACCGACAGCCATCTTGTTTTTTTTCCATTTTCTAATAATTGCACCAACATTTGTTGCACCAACTCACCAAGCTGCTTGCCTATTGCATGTAACCCATCCCAGCCTTATGAAGGTCTACAAGTGTGTCCCTGGTGTCCTTAGACAGCTCTTTGGTCTTGGTCATGGTGGAAAGGTTGGCGTGTGATTGAATGTGTGGACAGGTGTCTTTTATACTGGTAACAAGGTCAAACAGGTACAATTAATACAGATAATGAGTGTAGAGTAGGAGAGCCTCATAAAGAAAAACTAACTGGCCTGTGAGAGCCAGAAATGTTGCTGATTGATAGGCGGTCAAATACTCATTTCATGCAATAAAATGCAAATTAGTTATTGAAAAACCATGCACTGTGATTTTCTGTTTTTTTTTTTTTTAGATTCTGTCTCTCACAGTTGAAGTGTACCTACAATAAAAATTACAGACTTCTCCATTCTTTGTAGGTGGGAAAACTTGCAGACTCGCCAGTGTATCAAATACTTACTGTATTTTCCCCACTGTAGAAAATTATGTATAATATATTTCATACACAGGGAAAGTATACCCATAAACATCTGAGCACATGCAAGAGGAGAGGCAGGGAATTCATACATAGTCATGTATATGTAATATACTATATATACATGACAATATACCCACAGACATCTAATTAGGCCCAGGAGGAGAGGTACTGAAATCATATATAGATATGTATGTATAACATAATATACTAATAGACATCTGAGGAAAGAAAGGGAATTCATATATAGATATGTATATAGAATTTATTTCATATACATGAAAATATACCCATATACATCTGAGCACATGCTAGAGGAGAGGACGGGAATTCATACATAGATAAATAAATATATATATATATATATATATATATATATATATATATATATATATATATACAGTTGATACAAGAAATTTATAAACACTCTATAAAAAGAGGCATATGCATGTTTTTCTCACTATCTGACATGAAATCAGAATAAACCTTCCCTGTTTTAGGTCAATGAGAATTACCAAAAATATTTATATTTGCCAAATGTCAGAATAATGAGAGAGAAATAATTTTTTAAGCCATTTTTATTACTTTCTGCAAAGTCAAAAGTTTACATACATTTCGTTAGTATTTGGTAGCATTGCCCTTAAATTGTATGACTTGGGTCAAACTTTTTGAATATCCTTCCACAAGCTTCTCACAACAGTTGGTTGGAATTTGGCCCATTCCTCCTGACAGAACTGGTGTAACAGAGCCATGTTTGTAGGTTGTCTTGCTCGCACCTGTTCTTTCAGCGTTGCCTATAATAGGATTGAGATCAGGGCTTTGTGATGGCCACTCTAAAACATTGATTTGGTTATCCTTAAGCCACTTTGTAACCAGTTTGGCAGTATGCTTCAGGTCATTGTCCATTTGGAAGACCCATTTCCGCCCAAGCTTTAACTTCCTGGTTGATGTCTTGAGACATGTCTTGTTGCTTCAGTATTTCCACATACTCTTCTTTCCTAATGATGCCATCTATTTTGTGAAGTGCACCAGTCCCTCCGCCATGTTTCTAGTGGGCTTCCAAGCTTCTCCCTTTTTCCTCCAAACGTAAGGATGGCCATTATGGCCAAACAGTTCAGTTTTAGTTTTGTCAGACCACAGGACATGTCACCAAAAATGTAGATCTTTGTTTCTGTGTGCTTTGCAAACAATGTGGCTTTTATATGTTTCTTTTGGAGTAATGGCTTCTTCCTGGCAGAGTGGCTTTTCAGCCCATGTTGATACAGTACTCGTTTCACTATGGATAATGACACAATCTTACCAGATTCTGCCAGCATCTTCACAAGGTCTTTTGCTTTTGTTCTTGGGTTGATATGCACGTCGTACCAAAGCACGTTCATCTCTGAGACACAAAACCCGTCTCCTTCCTGAGCGGTATGAATGCTGAACATTCCCATCTTGTTTGTACTTGCGAATAATGGTTTGTATAGATGACCGATGCCCATTCAGGAAACTGGAAATTATACCCAAGGATGATCTAGAATTGTGGAAGTCCACAATTCTCTTCCTCAATTCTTGGCTGATTTCTTTAGACTTTCCCATGATGTTACACACAGAATCAGTTTGTTTCTGGTGTGTTTAAAATTCATCCACAGGTGTGTCTCTAATTAACTCAGATGTTGCCAATAAATCAGAAGCTTCCAAAGACATGACGTCATCATATGGGCTCTCCCAAATTGTGTAGAGGCATAGTAATCCTAGTGTATGTAAACTTTTGACTTTGCAGAAAGTAATCAAAATACCTTAAAAATTCTCTCTCTCTTTCATTATTCCGGCATTTGGCAAATATAAATAATTTTGGTTCCTAATTGATCTAAAATGGGTAGGATTTATTCTGATTTCATGTCATATTGTGAGAAAAAAATGCATCTGTGTCTTTTTATATAATGTATGTAAACTTCTGATTTGAACTGTACATGAGAATATACCCATAGACATCTGATCACGCCCAGGAAGAGAGGCAGGGAATTCATACATAGATAACTATATATATTACATATACCTGAAAATATAGTCATCTGAGCACATGCAGAATATAAGGCAGGAATTCATAGATAGATATGGCTATATAGATAATAATATACCCATAGACATCTAAGCATGTGCAAGAGGAGAAGCAGGAAATTCATCCTTAGACATGTATATATAGTATATTACATATAAGTTACAGTATACCCATCCAATCACGGCCAGGAGAGGTAGTGAATTCATATATAGATATGTAAGTATAATATATTACATGTACATGCAAGTATACTCATAGACATCTGAGCATGTGCAGGAGAAACAGGGAATTATATATACACGAAAATATAGCCACAGACATGAGAACATGCAAGAGGAGAGACAGGGAATTCATGCATATATTTATATACAGTATATATAAAAAAATGTTTTCCTCAAGAAGACACACTATGGTTTATTTTCTAGGGGATTTCTTATTTTTATTAAGTATGGTACAACAATCTATATTTTATGAGTGAAATGGCAGCCACAGCTTTATTTCTTCGCCCTGAGGACACACAATACCTATAGCAGAGCTTATTGGGGAGACATGTATTAGGGAAGCGTTTTGAAGTGAATTGTCGAGTCTCGTTTTCAATGTTTAATGCGCCTGAATGTATGAAAGTGGTTTTTGTACGTTCACAAATGGCATCTAAAGTTTGACGCGCCTTCTATATGTGTTAGGCGCATTACGGAACTTAGGCGCATTAGTAGTGCGCCAAACATGTATAAAGGCTATAGATAGACTGGAAATAAAAGAAAAGTCATTAGAATACTGAATACTGATCCTGCTTGGTGGACCATAGGTCCCAGTAATATCTGTGCTCTGCTGGCTCTTGCTGTATGTAGAATAAAGGGTGAGAGTAGCAAAAGTAAATTTCAAATTTAATGTAGTAAAAATTAAAAATTGTAAAATCTGAACAACAACATCAGTGGGTTATTTAATGTAAAACTATTTTTAGATTCTATTATATTTAAATGCATTTGATAGGAGATATTTTTATATTTTTGGGATACTATATATTTTTATATTAATTTTATATGATAACTTTTTTATTAAATTTAAATAATTTAATTTTATATAGTTTAATACTTATCATAAATTACTTTTTATTATTGTACTGGTGTAAGTTGTGAAATATTTCCCAAATCTAGCTCTACTTCGACTCCTCAGGCTCAGGCACTCCATATTGAAATAGGTCTGTCTGTTCGAGCAGTAATGCGCCTAGTTTTGCCGAACCACATTCATATATGTGTCTAATATTACAAGTGTGGTACAACACGTGTGGTACATGTCTTATTTTATGGGTATGGCTTATTTTGCGCAAATGCTTATAAATCCTGCCACAGCTTATTTTATGGGTATGTCTTATTTTCGGGGAAATAGGGTATATATGTATATAGTGATATAAAGAACTATGGCAATTAGTCACATTAGTCCATGATGGTCAATGTGGCTCAAAATTTTTAAATATTGCTTTGCTTCTCAAGGTGCCTTTGTAAAATGGTGAAAATGACAGCATTGAATCAGCATTGAATCATCATCTGAAAATCCGTACTTACTTCAATCGAAGATTTGCATTTTCAGATGAGGACTTGATGCAGATTTCAGAGGCACTTTTTAAGCAGGATTTTTGGATGATTAAAAACTGCCTCTGAAATACTCATCAGTAAATGCAAATCCTTATTGGGTCTATTGTCTATTGAGACAATATTTTGCCAAGCAGATTTTAGGAGCGTATCTGCGTCCGATCCTCGCCACACTTTGGGTGACATGCATTTATTTTGGCACCCAGGCGCCATTTTTTTGCGTGAATTAATGGCGTAGAATGCGCCTGAATCTATTAACCTGTTCTATTGCGGGCCATAGATTTAGCCCTTTTTAGCTAAAAAGCAACATTTCTGGCTCAGGTAAACCAATTTGCCGTACTGAAGCTATAATTAGCTGCAAAAAACAAATCTTCATGTGGCTATGTAGATGAAAAACAAAAAAGTTATGCCTCTTGGAAGACTGGGAGGAGAAAAACGAAGAGCCAAAAAATTAGGACCCGCTGCCGGGAAGAGGTAAAAAAATGAAAGCTATGTTTTGATTGATTGCTATGGGCAACAAAGACAGTCCTACACTTAGATGGTTTTAGTAAATGAGGCCCTTTGTACCCAGGCTCCATACATAAGCCCTTAATAATGCAAGACCATACACTGCAATCTGACAGTATCACAAACTGAGCAGAGTGACAGGTTACTTATGTAATGTATACACCAGAGATTATAAGAAAAAAAAACTGAATTCACATGTCTATATACTCCAATATAAAATATGTATAATATTAAAATATGACAAATACTGCAATTTATTATTAGCCTTGGTGACTTATATGTGGCAAAAGGTAACTTTGTATTCATTGACATCTTATTATGTACAGGGCAATGTACCAGGGTACATCAGCAAGAAGTATTGGACGAAGAGAAAGAAGTATGACTGCAGATCAGAATATGCAGGGTTTGCTTAGTCTGTAACCATCACTATACATAGGCCTGCAGCTTCCCCACAACAAGGTTGGATATTGTTAATCCAGACCATTTACAAGGTTGCTTTGTATCTTTTATTCCAGATGTTTTCAGCTTCCACGTAAACATTTGCCTCCTAATTGCAACAAATGGATGGTAGGGGTGGCTATGGCGGCTCCCCAACTGCGTCTATCCATTGCCCTGTAAAATTGTAGCAACCACCCCTACACCCATAGTTCTTTTAGTATTGCAGGGAGAGGTGTGGTGTGAGACTCACCACACGAGGCTTTTACTTTTGCCTTTCTGTCAATGTATGCAGGACATCCAGTAATCTTGTGTCCTGACACCCAGCAGCCTCAACAGTCACACACAGCTCACGAGGGACTCCCACTTTGTCCTAATCACTGTTGTACCTGCAGGGCCCGGGCCAACGGGGGTACAACCAACCCCCCTATGGGGCCCCGGGGGAAAAAGGGGGCCCGCGCAAGCTCTTTTTTGCAGCGGGGCCCCGGCGGCGCAGCCGCCAAAACAAGGCTCAGGCTGGGCCCCGTGCGGGCCCCGAGCTCCTGGGCCCCAGAGGCAGTGCCGTCGCCCCCGGGCCCCGCCCGCATCCGGCCCTGAACCCCAGGCCCTGCCCCCCCGAGCGTCAGAACCGGGCCCAGAGTGGGGGGACTAATGTCCCCACCCCCGGGGCTGGCGGTTAGCGGATTCAGCGCCACTAGCGCTGCGCCCCGCCGACCGCTCTGGCAGGCGGAGGACTTAGGCCTTCAGCCTGCGGGGACCGGCCCCTATGTGACATAGGCACGCTGTGACGTCACTTCAAAGCCCGCCTATGCAGGGCGGCAGTACGGAGCCGGGAGGAAGATCAGAAAGGGCCGGGGCGTCCAGGACAGGGCTCAGGGAAGTGCTTTTTTTTTTTTTTTTTCTTTTGAAAGCAGGCCCTACTATACCAAAAAAAGGGGCCCTGACGCGGATAAAAGGGGGCCCGACTAACCTAAAAGGGGCCCTGTGCTGGCTAAAAGGGGGGGCCCCGACTATCCTAAAAAGGGGGGGGGCCCTACATACTTAAAAAGGGGGCCCCCGACGCTGCCTAAAAAAGGGGGCCTGACTATACCTAAAAGGGGGCCCCGATAACCTAAAAGGGGGTCCCCGCCTGGGTAAAAGGGGGGGCCCCGACGCTGCCCAAAAGGGGACCCGACGCTGGGCCCAAAAAGGGGCCCTGACTATCCCCAAAAGGGGGCCCGACAACAAAAAAGGGGGCCCTGACGCTGGCTAAAAGGGGGGGCCCTACGCTGCCTAAAAGGGGGCCCTGACGCTGGTAAAATGGGGCCCTACTATACCTAAAAGGGGGCCCTGCCTGGCAAAAATGGGGGGCCGAGCGGCTAAAAAGGGGCCCCGACGCTGGCTAAAAGGGGGGGCCCCATATACCTAAAAAAGGGGCCCCCGACCTTCCTAAAAGGGGGCCCTACGCTGCCCCAAAAGGGGGCCATGACCTGGCTAAAAGGGGGCCCTGAGGTGCCAACCTAAAGGGGGCCCTGACCTGCCTAACCAAAAGGAGCCCTGACTCTGCCTAAAGCAAAGGGGGCCCTACTTCCCAACGCTAAAGGGGGCCCGACTCTGCCCCAGCCCAAAGGGGGCCTCCTCACCTAAAAATAAAGGGGGCCCCACTTACCTAAACTAAAGGGGGCCCTCACTCTCCAAACTTAAAAGGGGGGGATGGTTACCTACAAACTAAAGGGGGCCCCAAATACCTACAAACTAAAGGGGCCTACCTGCACATAGCTAAAGGAGGCCCCCACTTCCTGCACACTAGCTAAAGGGGCTCCCAATACCTGTATACTACCTAAAGGGGCCTGTTTATCTACCCCGGGGGCTATTTACCCATGGCTAGGTACCCACCGGCCCCCCCTGGGGCCGGCCCAAACAACTTATCCGTGGAGTCAAACCCAAATAAATAGGGCCTGTCAATTTAACCGGGGGCCCCTTGCCCATTTGCCAAACCTACCTAGGGTCTTGTCTACCAACCGGTAATATAATTGAAAAGGGGGGCGCCCTAGTTTGTGTATTATCTCCCGGGGTATTTCTCTCCCCACCCTCCCAACCCCTTTAGGATATTAGGCCTCTAAGTTAGGCTGTACCCCCCTCCCACCAGGGGCTAGCTACAGGGGGTGCACGGGCAGTTGTACCGGGCCCAGCAGCCGGGGGGCCCAAAGCCCTCCTGCCACATAAGAAAATACCCCATTGTAAATGGTGTTTTGGAATGGGGTCCCCATTTTAACTTTTGTTTCGCACCAGGCCCAAGACTTTAAGTTATGCCTTGTCTGGGAATTTTGTACAGAGGTGGGAAAAAAGGTAAAAAAGTGCGGGAAAAGTGGGGATTCTAAATAAATTTTTGTGAATTTCTGCAGGGATGAGTGGTGGCCGGGACAATCCTCATGGGTGGGGGAACGGATGCAGAAGAAAAGGGGAAAAAGAACGACTCAAGAGAAAGGGGGCAGCCAAAACAAAAACCGCCCCAAAATCAAAACAGGTTTTAAAAAGAAAATACACACGAAGGGTTTAAGCTGGAACCTACAGGAAAAAAAGGGTTTTCCAAATCCCAGGAACCCACCCCAAAACCAAACACCACCATCTACAAAATTAGGGGTTTTCAAATTATAAAACACTCACCCAAAAATTAGAAAACCCTTCTTTCCAAAGGTTTATTTTTTTGTCCAACAACAAAAATCAACCTTTTGATTTGTTTAAGATTTCCTCAATTTTTCCGCAAAAGACATTAGAAAGGGGATTTTGCGATTTACCACTACGGTTTAACCCCCGATTTGGGTCTACACCCAAAATACAACTAAAAGGGAAATCTAAATTTTACCCTATTCGATCCCAGGGACACCATTTAAAAACCTTTTTAGATATAGTTTCTGAAGAACTACAGTCTATCACACCTGTCCAACAATCATCGAACTTAAATAAAGAAGAATTGAGGCTCTAAAAAATTTAAAAGAAAAATGACCTCATAGTCATTAGACCAGCGGACAAAGGAGGGGTATAGTAATTCTAGATTACTATGCATATCACTCTGAAGCTAACAATATTTTAAACAATACCTCCTATAATGAAACCTGCCAACTAGATCCCTTTCCGGCATTACAACAGAAACTCATAACACTTTTAAATGATGCTCTGACCACAGAGGTCATCGACAAAAAAGAAAAGAATTTCATTTATATCCCTGAACCTAGCCAACCTTTTTTCTATTACCTCCCAAAAATTCACAAACATCTCACCTGCCCCCCTGGTCGACCTATAATTTCAGGTATCAACTCATCAACAAGTCAGTTATCTCACTATTATAGATTTACATTTACAACCCTTCGTCACAAATCTGCAAAGTTATTTACGGATTCTGGACAACTTATCCAACACCTATCAGAACTTCCCATCAACCCTAATTACATATCTGATTACAGCGGATGTAGCTTCACTATATTCCAATATTCAACATCATATAGGAATCCAATGTGTTAAGGATATATTGAACACTGATCCTACCCTTACTATTCAGAAAAAAGAATTTCTCATTAAAGGCCTCAAGCTTATATTAGAAAACAATTTTTTTCATCACAATAGCGCCCTCTATAGGCAGATCCGGGGCACTGCCATGGGCACCAGAGTTGCCCCCTCGTACGCCAACATTTTTATGGGAGCGTACGAGACTGAGTACATATATAACCAGCACTCCTTTTTCCAATATGTATCTCTATATAAGAGATACATAGACGATCTCATTTTCATTTGGTCAGGACCTCCCGAACTTATTTCCCCATTCATCAACCATCTAAATAATAATACTAAAGGGATCTCTCTGGTGGCAAAAACCAGCAAAAATTCCATAGATTTCTTGGATTTAAATATATCCATCAAACAAGGTCATTTCATCACGTCCACTCACTTCAAAACCGTGGACAGCAATTCGTATATTCATTTTAAAAGCGCCCACCATAAACCCTGGCTTCGGAACATACCCTATGGCCAATTTAAAAGAGTACGAAAAAACTGTACCGAAGATTCTGATTATGTGCACCAAAGAGAAATCCTTGCAAATAGATTCCGTGAGAAAAAATACCCTGAGAATCTTTTATTAGATGCTATACAAAAAGTTAATACCTTGACACAAAAAGATTGTCTCGAAAAAAAGAAGAAAATCGATGAAGGGCTCAGCGCAAAAACAAAATACTCCCTTATCACACAATTTAACTCCTCACGATCAGCCATAAAGAAAATCTTGGACCAACATTGGTATATTCTCAAAAATGATCCACATTTAGGTCCACTTTTACCTGCCAGACCTGATATTATTTATAGGAGAGCCCCGAATATTAAAAACCTGGTAGCCCCTAGTCGAGTCAAAGACCCAACAGATGTAACCCTTTAATAATTCATCCCAACCGGGAAGTTCAACATGTGGATCTTCCCTCTGCCTATGTTGTTCCAGCATTACCACTAGATCTCAGATTACTTCGTATGTAACGAATGAAACATTTCCGATAAAATATACACTCAATTGCAAGAGCTCGTTTGTTATATACGTAATAGAATGTAGCTGTAAGCTTCAATATGTTGGAAAAACATCCCGGCCATTGCACCTTCGTCTCAATGGCCATAGAGCCTGTGTCAAAAGAGGAGATCTGTACACAGCGTTTCACGCCATTGTAACGAAATCCACCAGAGAGATTTTTTCAGTTTTAAATATCACTCCTGTTGACTTCATTCCCCCAAAATTACCCAACCGTCCCCAGGCTCTCCAAAGAAAGGAGATGTTCTGGATGTATAGGCTGCAGACTTTGTTCCCCAAGGGCCTCAATGATGCCACGGAACTAATTTATTAAAACCTTTCCTGCATTCATTCAGAACGTTAAACACACAAAAAAAAAAAAAAAATTACAGAAATTCACTCACCACAGTGCTGAAACAAAATCAGAGTTAAATGGTGTGATTCCAGGTTAGGATTATAGATATATCCAGGCTACATATAATTTTTTTTTAAAAAAATGAATTTTAGTTGTTTCATTTTTTACCATAGTATACTGCCCACTGGCATTTTATTCATTGTCCTGAGTTATATCCTGGCAGTCTCCGACATACCTCAGATATCTTATTTGTACTTCTGTTGTATATTTTTACAACCTCATGAAAATCAGATCCTACTTATATGTATAATGAGTGTATACAGTTACCATGCTCGTATGCACACATTTAACTGTGTGCACATGTTAAGTTAAAGTCTAATGTTGTTTACGTCTTAATCTGACTTTCCATTATAATATTATGTTTGTCTTTCATGCTTCCAACATTTTTCAGTGTTTCTGATTCTGACTCACACATAATCCCGATCGGGCTACATTTAACCACGACTCTCATAACACTTTCTTCTGATATTCTCTATAGAGAACTATTTTTCATTTCCATTGGTCCATCTCCAGTGGTGATTTATCTACATCGCCACCCGAGAGTATCACCTTATTAGTTCACGTACACACAGAAATCAGCTCACTCAACGCAAATTCACAACTTTTTGTTTTTGTTTTTATTGTTGTCTTGCACACACACATAGAATAGACATGTGCCTCGGGGTTCTAGTCTAACCCCGGGTCATCCCGTCTCTTCCTTCGTTCGTCTTCACATCAGATTGACACTTCCTCTGTCCAATTACGTCTCTTCTTTCTTCACACCTGTTCCTGTTCATGTCATTTACCTGTAAAACAAACAACCAATGATATGTATTGATAACATTATATATACTCAGTGTTCCTTGAATATTTTTACTTCTGATGAAGCGCGGCTGTACGCGCGAAACGCGTCAAGTACTTTTTATGTTTGTGTTTTTAATTTTGTCTCGGTAACACCGAGTCACTTTTAAGAATAAAAAAACTCTTCTAATGAAAAGCCTATAGCTTGGGCTTTTTTCTGTTTCCATTACACGTGCGCCGGGTCCATCTTTTTCTTCCTTCCTTTGGCAATTTTTCTCCCACCGGTTATCCGAACGGAGCTATAGAGACCAGCGGCTGCCGTAGTAAGGGCTACGGGGTACAAATAGCCCTGTAAGCGCTTATGAGTGTTGTGCTTCTAAACTAAGAGCGCAACACCAAAAGTGAGAAGTTTACCTTCCGTTATTACTCACCTCATTATTACAATATAACACTATGTGCGCCCCCTCTTCCTTTTTTTCTGTTTGCATATACAAAGAAAGAAACGACTCATCAGATAAGACGTCTCCGGTGAGTCTCAGATTTCAGGGGTTATTTTACTTCTTTACTGGATCAGTGCTGTATTCACTGTAATGTGATGTGACCTGAGCTGGTGTCAGATCACTATGTAATCACCAATATAGTGGTATTCTAGGTTATATCGGGGCGGCTATAGTGGCAGTGCACACGTGTCCCTGATTGTGAGAGAGTGAGTGGGGGAACACCTGACCCTGTGATAGGAGTTACACTTGTACTTTCTTGCTGGTGTTTATTTTAGAAGGTGGCGAGGTGCGTGACCAAGAGAAATATGGAGTAGGATATTGTATGTGGAGGGAGGGGGATACTGTATGTGGGTGGAGGGGGATATTGTATGTGGGTAGAGGGGATATTGTATGCGTATGGAGGGGGATATTGTATGTGGGTGGAGGGGGATATTGTATGTGGGTGGAGGGGGATAATGTATGTGGGTGGAGGGGGATATTGTATGTGGGTGGAGGGGATATTGTATGTGGGTGGAGGGGGATATTGTATGTGGGTGGAGGGGGATATTGTATGTGGGTGGAGGGGGATAATGTATGTGGGTGGAGGGGGATATTGTATGTGGGTGGAGGAGGATATTGTATGTGGGTGGAGGAGGATATTGTATGTGGGTGGAGGGGGATATTGTATGTGGGTGGAGGGGATATGGATGGAGCTACTTAGTCCTGTGTCTATGATATGCTAGATTGACAGCTATGTGAGACAGACAGATATGTGACTCACATGGTATAGTACTACACAATACAGTTCTTTTTTGCATACTGTATTATGTGGTAAAATGGAGGCCGTTTTTTTGCTGGGGGCGGGGCAATCGGGTTGCTGGGGCGGGGCAATCAGGTTGCTGGGGGCGGTGTTTACAGGGGGGGCCCAGGTGCTTCAGCTGTATGGGGCCCTGAAATTTCTGTTGGCGGCCCTGTGTACCTGACCCTTTGCCCAGTAGTTACTTGTCCTACTAAGCATCAGGCCTCCTGCTGTCCTGTCCCGCTGCTATCCGGGTCGGTGTCTTTCCCAAACACTCTCTACTTGCCCTAGAAGTGCGGACCTTTCCCCGGCCTCTCCCGGTTTTCTGCTTCAACTCTCAAGTACATGGTCTCACTGGCCTCTCCATGAATGACAACCACAGGAATCTTCCTCCCCTCATGTCCTCCAGTCTCCTTCCTGAAGAGCTCACTCCTATCTCAGACTCTGTGTAGTCACACTCTGACTGTCTCTCACACTCTGCAGCATTGATTTCCCTCAGTAGCAGCAGGCTACCCTTCTTCTCCAGCCCAGCTCCACCCCTCGAGCTCTCTGATTGGCTGCCCAGCTCTTGCTGAATCACTGCACTACCAACACAGACTAAACCTGCTTGTCACTTAGGGCTTGTTCACATGGAGTTTACACCCCGTGTTACAAGTGCTTTTAGGATCCGTCTTGGGTTCCGCTCTGTCGTTCCCCAAGAAGGATATAAACAATTAGCAGTGAGATTATCACTGCTCGCTATGACGAACATGCAGCGGCGTTTAGATGAGGGATCTCCGCTGCCTGTTTCAAAAGCGCAGCTCGGCTCCATCATGAACAGAATTGACATGCAATTCTTTCCAATGGGTGCTGTTCTCGGTTAAAAATTTACGGTCAGCCCACGAGCATCCAACGGTGGTGTCAGAGAAGTTGGGGAAGGAGGTGGCGCTGGGGCGGATGGCGGGGGCCTTTTTTTGGAGCCACCTTTTCCTACTTTGGTGGTCTCACCTTTGGGGTTGGTCCCGAAGAATGAGCCGAATAAATTCCGGCTTATCCACCATTTGTCGTTTCCGAGGGGGAATTCGGTGAATGATGGGATAGCTCCGGAGTTGTGTTCGGTAGTGTACACAGCGTTCGATGAGACAGTTGCTTTAGTTCAGTGTTTTGGGGAGGGTTCATTCATGGCGAAGGCGGACATTGAGTTGGCTTTTCGTTTGCTTTCAGTTCATGCAGAGAGTGTGCATTTGTTGGGGTGTTACTGGGAGAGCAAATTTTTTGTGGATCAGTGCCTCCGATGGTTTTCTCGCTGTCGTGCGCGTATTTTGAGGCATTTAATTCCTTTTTGGAGTGGGTGGTTCGGGATGTTTCAGGTTTGTGTTCCATCATTCATTATTTAGATAATTTTTTTGTGTGTGGGGCCTGCCGATGTTTTGTCAGCGTTTGGCAAGTGCAAGTGGAATTGCAAAACCCCATCATTTTGTGCGCTTGAATCGGGATCACAGGGAGGATTTGGCAGTTTGGGCGTCCTTTTTCGAGCGGTATAATGGCCGGCCCATTATTCTTGGGAAGGAGGTATCTAACTGGGAGGTGGATATTAGAGATGGGCGAATTGATTCTAACAAAGTGGAATTCGTTTAGAATTTCAGGAAAACTTCGGTTCTGAACGAAGTCGAAGTTTGGGGTACTTCGGGTGAACGAAGTGTGCTTTTGATTGATAAAATGGCTGCGAGCACATGGCGTTACATGGGGCAAAGCACTCTGGGAGGAAGAAGGGCATAGCCTGCATGACATGTGCAGAGATTAAGCCAATCAGAGACCGGCGGCATTCTGTGACGTCACCGCACTATATAAGTCCGGGCGCAACGCTGGGAGCTCACATTCCTCTCACTCTACTGATCAGGGAAGGTGCTGCCGCGGCTGATTGTTATAGCTCTTACTGAAGAACTGATTTTTATACAGCGATTTTTGTGGGGTGTCTCAGTTTTTCTCAGAGACTGCTCTCTTAAATCTTCTTTTTCTGATTTTTTTGGGTTTTGGATCGAACCCAGTGCGTCCACTGCAGTCAAACTTTTTTAAATGCTACTGCTCACGCACATTGAATATGAAAGGGGACAACCATTCCTGTTTATTCTTTAAAGAAACGCGTTTTTACAATAAAAAAACCCTTCTTTTTTGGGCTGCCAATTCTTTGGCAATTTTACATCCAGGGTTAATTAAGCTTGTTTTTCTGTTTTGGGTGACTCCAAGAAACCGTTTTTTTCACCCCCAAAAAAATAAATTTTCCTGACCTAATTCACAAGCGAAGGTTAATTACAATTTTTTTCTCTTGTTGTGTACTAAAAACACCTTTGTAACACCAACAAAGTTTAAAGCATTTGTGCTGCCAATTCTTTTGTGCAATTTACATCCGGGGTTTTTTAAGCTTTTCTGCTGCGTGGTACCCCAAAAAACCGTTTTTTTTCACCGCCAAAAATAAAATTTTTTCCTTTACCAAAATTCACCGGGTTAATTACAATTTTTTCCCTTGTTGGTACGTAAAAAACACGAAATTTGTAACACGCACAAAGTTTTGTATTTGTGGCTGCTCATTCTTTTGGCAATTTAAATCCAGGGGTTAATTAAGCGTTGTTTTTCTGCGTGGTGCCAAAAAAAAAACCGTCTTTTTCACTGCCAAAATTTTTTAAAATTTTCCTGTACAAATTCACAACGAAGGTTAATTACAATTTTTTCTCTTGTTGTGGCGTAAAAACAGCATGTAAACGCTACAAACTAGTATTTGGCTGCTCAATTTTTTTTGCCAATTTAAATCCAGGGGTTAATTAAGCGTTGTTTTTCTCTGTGGTACAAAAATAAACCGTCTTTTCACCGCCAAAAATTACAATTTTCCCCGTATCAAATTTTCACAAAAGGTTAATTACAATTTTTTCTCTTGTTTGTAGCAGAAAACACGCAATTGTAACACCTACAAACTAGTAGTTTGTG